>BSBK01008329.1:250000-256943 GCA_027943335.1 Chamaecyparis obtusa | reverse complement strand
GAATAATTCATGATATGAAGTATCACCTAACTTGTGATACCAAGCCTAACATGTGATATGAGAAATCACCTAGCATGTGATACCTAGTTTTTAATATCACCTAACATGTGATATGAGGAATCACCTAACATGTGATACCCAGTTTTCAATATCACGTAACATGTGATATGAGGAATCACTTAACATGTGATACCCAGTTTCCAATATCACCTAACATGTGATACCAAGCCTAACATGTGATATCAAGTTTTACATATCACCTAACATGTGATATGAGGAATCACTTAACATGTGATACCCAATTTTCAATATCACCTAACATGTGATATGACGAATCACCTTTGATCGTGATACCTGATTTTTATACCACCTTGATATGAGGAATCACTTTTGATCGTGATACCTAATTTTCATACCACCTTGATATGAGGAATCACTTTTGATCATGATACCTGATTTTCATACCACCTTGATATGAGGAATCACTTTTGATCGTGATACCTAATTTTCATACCACCTTGATAAGAGGAATCACTTTTGATCATGATACCTGATTTTCATACCACCTTGATATGAGGAATCACTTTTGATCATGATACCTAATTTTCATTTCACCTGAGATTATGATACAAGGATATAGTAAATAGGAACATTACATTCCATTTACATATAACCTTATTATGGTTTGTGCACAGACATATAACTATCTACCATAATGAATCTCCATGTTACAAGATCATCACCTTGTAACATCAAATACAAGTGTTCATTGTTGAAAAGTCGTCACCTTTCTCCAATGTTCACAGGAGGTCCCATAAGTCCTAGAGTCACACACGTGAAATCCACCTTGACTCATGTAAGAGGGTGGATCCATCATGACTCATCCCAAAGGGTGGGAAAACAAGGACTTTCACCGTAGACTTCTCTCTCAAGGAGAAGAATGCAATAACATACAAGATAATAGATGAAACTCCTTTTCATCTAAGGCTTCATTCTCCAACATGCCAAGTTTATCTCAAAGGTACACAACCTTACCTGTAGCAAGAACCTTGGTGAGAATATCAGCCATATGTTCTGTAGGGATAATGTACCTTGAATAACATACTTATGCACTATATCTCTTATATAGTTTGCATTACTTTAGCTAAACCCAAGTTATGTAGGAGATAGCATAAAAGCATTTTAGCCAGCACACATGAGACTTAGTCTCATTATCATAGTCCTCTGGATGCTTCCTTTAAGGTCTTGTAACAACCTCCTCACCTCCTTGTCCAAAGTTGTTTTAGATGAACTATTATACTCCCTTTGAATCTAATATCAACCTTCTGCGAGAAAGTCATGTCTTTGTTCTTTAGTCTTCTTTATGCTCTTTTCTTGAATTCCCAACCATCTATCATGATCTAGATATCTGCATAAGAGCCTTCTAGTTTGCATACATAGAATTTCATCATTTGAATCACAATTCCTGGTCACTAGGGAAACCATCTTGATATGGTTTACTCCCTCTTTATCAATATGACCAAGATCCTTAGAAATCAAATAAGGCATATCCTCTAGATGTTGTATTGTCTCCCTCTGAATCTTTGAGTACTAACATCAACATTTAACCTTCTCATTTGAGGTTTCTTCTGATGGTTCATTAGACTTCTTCTAAATTTGGATCCTTGGAAGTTCATATATGTAGATCCTATAGATTCTCCCTCAAAAGCTCAATTTCATGTATCCATCTTGACATTGTCAGACTCCCTCTAAATCTGATATCAACTCTCTACTCAATTTCTTTTCCTGCATGCACATCCTCAAAGAGAAAGGAAAAGATCAAGGCAAATAGCTCTTATACTATGGTACATAGATATACCAAATAAGAGATTAGAAATATAATATTTAGAAATTGAACTCAAAAATACTAATCTCATGTAGTATTAAAGGATATTCTTCACCTGCTCCCACTAACATAGATGCATACCCTTCAAACAATGACCTTCAGTTGTTAGATGGACGCACTACTAAGCACCAAAAATCACCTTTCAATAACAATGGACCTTACAATCTACAAATTTATTGAGAGTGTTACATCCACTACAATCAACACTCAAATCCTCTATCTACTTCTTCAATCTTCCAAGGCAATGTTCGTTGTGTTGAGATTATGATACACTAGCATCCCAACTTACGGTAACATGCATAATTTCCTCCATTGACTCTTCTAGAATAGAGAGTTGTATGAATTTCCTCTCCCTATGGCAATGAAGACATAATATGAATGCATATTCATACTCATTTCTTGTATCTTTATTTTCATCCACGTGTAACCCATCTTCTCTTTGTATTTAAATAATACATTGACTACTAGATTGGTTGAACGACATCAAGAAAGAATATGAGTGGCAACTTATTTCAGAAGATAGCATGAGAAAGACCACACTTAATAGTAGGCAAGGCTGATGACACCTTTAATGTAATCTCCTGATCCAGCAAGAAATGTGATGAAGGCTCATTTCGAGTAACCATAATTAGGTGAGGCCATCTCTGTGGCAAAAATTTAATCTGATAATCAATTTGAGATGAACAAGAACCAACATGAAACTCAATCCTATCTTGGAGTCCATGCAACAACAAAGAAGCCCAATGCAAGAATGATCATGCTATTCTCGTGACCTCTACCAATATGAAATATATCATTGAATGTAATATTTTCTCTTTATGATAGTGGGAAAGTATAGGACATAGGTTAGTTCCTCCATAACCATATAGTCTGGCAACCTTAGGATATTAATCTTTGAACATCTTCAATTATATTATTATTCCGCCAGTGGCATATATTTAACAACCGAACATTAGTGTAGATAAGGAATACATACACTGAAGATAATATCTCCAATTATCAAATATGTATCCTTCATTATTATTTCACTACACCATGCACTATTCTTCTCAAGGAATTGTGATCTCCAAAGACAATTGCTGTGTCTTAGCACTTGATCAAATACTAATAAGCACCACGATAACTCCAATTCTCTAGTCACCAAAACAACCTTGAGTAGACATCAAACTCTATATTTGTTATCAAATCATTTCTTGTATGGTACCCAGTGATCTTTGGGAACATTACAATATTTATTCCGTAGATATTAGACAAAGGCATCTAGAGAGGGGGGGTGCATCAGTATTTCACAAAATTTTTCTTTTGCCCACTTATGGATATAACAGATTACTTTAGTGCATACAAAGATTATCAAGCTGATTAACAAACATAGTAGTAAATAGAAAGAACTCATAACACATCATATTTTCTCGAGGAAACCCTGGCCAAGGAAAACCCTGGTGGGGATGGTACCCACAAAGATCACTAATCAAAAGTATCCTGTTAGGGATATTGGACCCTGTTAGGAGTCAATTTACAATATATAGTATATCTGTCCTAGTTAAAGGACTTTAGGTCTTGTTAGAAGCCTTAACCCTGTTAGGAGTTTAGATTACAAAACCTGATCACCAGCTGAGCTCACTGCCCAAACAGGTAATACAAAAATGTTTCTGTTGTAATATGGTACTACTTACAACTTCGCATCAATAGCCTTTGCTGCTATCACAATATACAACTATTTCAAGTTATCTTTTCTTTCTTTTTACATATCACTTCTATATTTCATTACATTTCAAGTATGCCTAATATATGAGTTATTAAAGCTAATAAATTTACATGGTTAGCATCCAAAATCATTATCCAAGAGTAAACATCTAGGATTTCATCCATTAATAATGTTAAGTCATTATTTTGACAAGCAAAAATAATCCCTTAACTCTTTCGCTAAGACTGTCTCCAAAAACTGCTCTGTCTGCAAAACTATCTTCGGTAAACTTTGAATAACTTTGTCTGTAATGCTCCAAACTTTATGTGCACTGAGATGGGGTATCCTCATACTCTATAGAAGCTTTAGTTAATTGTAAAAAACAAAAATATTTCTCCAGTGGACGTCGCCAACTAAATCTTCATCGGGTGCTTTGTCAGGATCACTGTATCCAAACTTAGACAATTTCTTCCTTCAACTTTGCATACTTGCATTCCAGATTCTGTGCTCTTAATAGAGATCATATGTTTCCATAATGACAATAGCTATGCATCCACATTATCCAAATTTCCAACAATCTCCCCCTTTTTCATTGGTGGCAATATATGGGAAAATTGGCTAAGTGTGCAAACAAAACTTCAAAAAACTTATACAAAATTTTTGTGGCCAAAAGTTATACAATATGTATACAATATCATACTCCATAGAATATCTCCCCCTATGAGTATCCTTCCTTAACATATATACAATTTTCTGCTACTATCTCTCCCCCTTTCACAACAATGACAAAGATAGGGTGTCCAAAAATTTTCAAAAACTTTATACCTTATTATCAGTTATTACAGAGCCGGTAGGCTTGCAACACAATCACTAAAATCTAACTTCCAAGATTCAAAATCTTTCTCCCATATCATCTTGATGGATTCAGCAACATTGAGTAGAGTACTCAATCTGTATGCTGCTGTCTGACAAGCTTGTAGGGAATTGAAGCTAAACTTCTGAAATGATGTCTTTGCTGAAAGACACTGCACCATTTGATCTTCAACAATTGATATCTTGATTGAGACATGCTCTCTCAAAATGTTAACTCTGATCATCTTTCTATTCTTCTCCTCTGCTATCATTCGGATTTCATCTTTCAATTTCCTTATGTTCTTCTCAATAGAACTTATCTTGACATTAGGGCTTGTCAAGGTGTTTGTCTCAGCTGAAATAGCATCTAACTTCTCTCTGATCTTCTTATCCTCTTCAACTATTATGATTTTTGATTTAGTACATTGTATATACAAATTCTTTCCTGTCTCAAAAATGTCTCCTCAAATTCTTTATACATACATCTAGACTACCAATGTCATTCCGAATATTTACACTCAAAGTTTGCTGCATTTCTGCTTCAAAGTCTTCTTGAACTTTTATCTTCGCAATATCCTTCAAGTTAGAAAATTTAGAGTCAAAATAATTTATTACTGATTGAGCTTTCTCAAGTGGATCTCATTCAGATACCTTAGTGCTGATCACACTCTCAAGTTTCTTGTCAAAACCTTAACTTTGCCTTCAAGGTCTTTCACCTTCTTATTCTTTCCAATAATTTTGTTCAGAGATGTAATGAACTCAAGCTGATCATCATCTTCAACTTCTTTGCCAAGGTCTTCAAACATTGAGCCAATATGCCTCTTCTTACTGTCAGGTGCACTAATGTCTTCAACTAGTTTAGAGGGTGCACTAGAGGTAGTGGCCTCTGTCAAAATTTGTTTGCCTTTGACTGACTGCTCTGCTGGAACTGATTCTAATACAATTGGTGCTTCCTCTGCCTCTGTAAACTTCTCTGATTCTATGACCATTTCTTTCTCTCCCAGAGCCAAATTATCAACAATATTTCCTAGATCATGAAATACTGCATCATCTGATTCTAAAAGACACTTTGGTGCCTTCAATATCCATTAATTCTTTGCCAATATTGATATGTGAAGAAGATGGAACTTCTTCAATACCAACTTTCTCTGCACACAGTTCCTCTGATTGCTTTTGCTGAGGGTCTGATTCAACATGCTTTTCTGCAACTATATCTGCAAGAACTTGCATTACTACTTGCTCTGTCTCTTTATGTACTTCCTCCTTTTTGCCTCCCATTATAAGGATTGTTCTTCTCTTTGTTCTCAATAAAGTTTCAAGAGACTTCAAGAATCTCTTCAAATGATCTTCATCCTTAACTTCACAGAACTGTCTGATTACAAGCTCTCTCATCTTCATGTCTTCTTCTTGTGCTCTCTGTTTTCTATTCACAAGTCTGTTATGCAAATCTTCTGGGATCTTACCATGAATGGTGCTAAGTTTCTTATCTACCACAATCATATGTGTAACCATTGCATTTTCAAAGTTCAATCTGTCAAATGATCCATATAGATCATAGAATTTATTCAACTTGGTGAAGTCTCCATGCTTCAATATATCTTCATTCACTCTTTCAATTCTTGGTTTCCAAGTTTTCTTCTTGACTGAAACTACATCATCATCTCTAATTACTGCTACATTTCTAGGTATAGGTGGTACAACCACTTTCTGTCTCTTGTCGGGTCCTGTTGCACTCACTTTTACTCTTTTGCTAGGAATAGGAGAAAAAGATTTATCTCCTTCATCTTTTTCAGGTACTTCAACTTTTACCTTTACTACAATCGGATCAACAGGATCTGCACTTGATGTCTCAGGTGGAATTACAAGATTTTCACTTTGCCTCAGGGCTTCTGCAGTCTTCTTAGCTATGTCAAACTCATGACTTGACATACCTGATTTCTTTCAATATCTTCTTCATAGTAGATTCAACTCTCTTACTAGATTGCTTCTTTTCTCTCAAACTTATTACAGAGTTGAAATTCTCTTCATAGGTTCCAAACCTATTTGCATGACCATCCAACTCACATTTTAACAATCTATTCACATATCCTACTATTTCTGCTTCAGATATTTCATAGCCAAGAGGGGTCTATGAATTCCATTCTAGGCTCAACTACTTCAATGTAGGTGAAATCAGTGTCAACCATAAAACAAATGTCATCTTTATGCTTTTCAACTAAGGATTGAGGAATCCTTGACTTGTTCTTAACAATATTCTGAAAAGTCTTCAATACAAGCTTCACACTGTCATTAACTTTATCAAAAAGGTGCTTCATGTAAATAGAGTTTATTCTTTCCATTGTGTTCACATTGTCACTCCAATCAACTGTATAAGGAAATCTTCTCAAAATATGGAAAAACATATAGGTTATCAGAGATGAAAACCTAAACTGAGTGTACTTAGCCTTCTTAATCTTTTCTAAGTTCTCAAATAATTGAATTTTCAAGATTTCACATAGGTCTACTGGTTTCTTCTCAATACA
>BSBK01008329.1:55000-240000 GCA_027943335.1 Chamaecyparis obtusa | reverse complement strand
TATGTACCTTACATCAATATATGTTTTCCTCTCTGCAGAGCCAATATTGCCATACTGCACTAATATTCTAATTTCCTTATTAGGTTGTTAATGTTTGTTTAAACCACATAGGGAGAGAGTGAGATAGATAAGAGGCATCTGTTGATGCGTTCATAAGGTGCTTCAAAATATAAGAGTATATTCACACATATTTGAGCATATATGTATATGTGTAGAGGACTGCAGATGTATACATATTATACCTAATGAAATCCTTGTAAAATATGTTTATATTTGTGTGTTCTAAGGATCGGCTACTTAGGCCTTTATGATAGAGAAGGAATTAGGATAGTATTGTTTCCCAAAATTTCCTATTCTGCAAATTTGGCCAAGTTTCTAAGTCTCTATTTTTATCCCACCCTGCTGTAACTTGTTTTCATTTTTGCGAAGTAGATCCTCAAAGTTTAATGGCTTGCAATCTAAGCCCCATGTTCTTCAATATGTTGTCAAGCCCCAGTTCAGATCGCATGACCTAATTCACAAAACCCTCAGAGATATTCAAGTTTGAATGGTTGCAGGAAAAACTATTGCAGGGTTTCAAAAAAAGGTTCAGTGTCGAAAACCCTTTGTGTTTTCTTCCTTTCGGTCTGAAAGCTCAGGATGATTTTGACTTTTGGCCGAAAATCCTGTGTGTTTTTGACCTCTTCACATTTTCACACCAGTTCTTCCTAACAACAACATTCTTTTTATGTGCGCAACTCTGACCAGGTGGGCCCAATCAGTAGTCAAGAAAAGCTATTTTTATGTTGGTCACATGATCACATGCGGTCTCAAGACCTCATGCAACCATGCAACAAGCTGACAGGTGGTTTGCAGACCAGTAGGGTGACAACATGCGGTTGGTCGCATGATCACATGTGACTTTCTAACCACACGCGATCATGCGACAAGCAATTGGGTTCGAAGTGCCAGGTTAGGGAGATGTGTTAGTTTCTCATTCACTGACTAGTGGTGACGAACATTTGCAGGTGGGTCCGGATTACTTAAGTAAAGTGCCAGTGTAGTGAATATCTGACAGTTGTCACATGTTCTCATGGGATCTTCCGAGCCCATGAGATCATGTGACAACCGTCCGATGAGGATCTCAATGGCTCGTGGGTCTGATGGAGTCTCAGTTTGCAATGACCGTGCAGTGAGGATCAATGATAGTCGCATGATCTCATGGGATCTTCTGACCCCATGAGATCACGCGCCCGCCGTTAGATTAGAATTTTAGTTGGTGGGCCTAGGGATGGAAAAGCGAATTCATGATTGTGTGGTTAAGAGATTTCATGTGGTCGCTGGATGTAATTGAGGTTAAGAAAAAGTTAAGCAACTTGGCGACTAAGAGCGAAAATAAACCTAGGGTGACGCTAGGGTTAAAATTGCAGTCAGATCTTGAGCGTGGGTTTTTAGCCAGCAGTTTGAATTTTTGGTTAGCCCGAGGTGTCTTGCATGGCAAGAAGACAGATAGTAAAGGCATGTCGCATGATCGCATGCGGCTTTCTAACCACATGAGATCATGTGACCATTGAGTAAGGAGATGTTAGGGAGAGACAGGAAGGAAGAAGATTTACCTTAAAATATGATTTAATTACTCTTATTTGTACATTTCTTGTTATAGGTCTCCATACAAATCCTATGCTACATCTAAATCTAATGATAGAAGATGATCTATACATCAAAACATAGTTCCTATGCTATATACATTTACTATGTATAGTGCGGAATAAGATAAGATGCCAAAATCCACACAGTGTATGCAATGCTTTGCACTACTCAGATGAAATAATATACATACTATATACTCTTTTCAATTTCTAGCTTGATCCAAGACTTCTCCAGTTAATCACCAGTCTGAAGTTAATATTATTTATGTTGATTTCAAGATTGGTGACTAACAGATCAACTTGATCAAAAAACTTTTCTGAATTTTAATGTCGTTAGTAACCGTGAGCTCCTTTATATAAGACTTGATTTTATAGTATTCTAAGATTGTATTGGGCTTCATGAATATATTCTGCATTAAAGATTCCTTTTATTGCTTGACACATATGCTTCCAGAACTGACTGATGAATATATTCTTGAACTAATTACATTAAATTACTATTCTAATGCCTACAGCTGTCCAGTATCTACTTTACAGACTTACTAGGCATGAAAGGAATCTACTGCTAAAAGAACTGGCTATCTCCGCAGGGAATTTCTATAAATCGATTAGGCTTATTAATGCACTCTTCTATTTGTCTATTGTATGAAAGAAACCCACCCTAATTTTGAATGTGGAGATTAACTCCAGTAGAGTGGAGCCACTTTAGTTTCTATGTTATGTTTGTGGATTAATAAATGAGATTTCTTTAAATACTCTGATAAGCCATAGAAATTAAGAGGCCTGATCCAAAAAGAAAAAATAGAGCAGGCATCTTGACAATATTAACCTTAAGACTAAATACAGAGTGCATATGCTATTTACAAATGAAAATATTGTACTCATAACCATGAAAATAGTATTTACATCAAAATTGTAGGTAGATATTGTATATACATCAAATTTGCATATATTGTTCCTTAACATAATGCTATTCTTTAAAGTAACTAAAGACACCAAAATTGTTAGTTACAGTCTATCTTTGGTCGTTACAGTGAATTATACTGAAATACATCCCAACTTGCCTTTGTTGCTAATAACCCTTTAAAATATTCCAGATCTTTACAAAATTTGCACATACTATGTACATAGTGTTCATCTTTCCAAGATACTATGTACATGCTATGTATATACTATGAACAAAGTGACTTACTCCAAGCGGCCCTTCTGAATGGCAGTACCTTTCCAAACATTGTTGTCTTTAATCATAACTATAATTTTTTCCTCCTCATCCTTACCTTTGTTCACTTTCTTAGTACTTTTGGGCATTACCGAGGCTATGATATGGATATGCTCAGGAAGCTTATCGTCTAGGAGAGTCAGAAGATTGAAACCTTCATTCCTCCAATATTTCAACCTCCACTTCGTATCCATACTTTCCTCCAGTACTTCTTTGTAGAGGTAGTCAATATTTCTCTCCATCTCCGGCCAGTGTTCATCAAAACTGTCTTCATCCTTAAAAGTCATGAGAGCCACCCTGTCGGATTGAGGGATAGTATCCAATTCCTCAATGTAGGTTTGCATAGTTCAATCTGGGAAAGGGATTGTGAGGTTTTGGTCAATATAATGGACCATCTTCTCCAAACCACCCAGATGTTCTACTAGGAACACTTCCCTAGCTACTGATATTATGTCCTCTTCCTTTTTGCTTGCAAAGGAAGAAAGGGCTATAAACTGGCCAATGACCCCTCCATTTGTTCTATAGGTAAAGGAGTTGTCAAAGTGTTGATCCCCTATAGCCTTCACCAGAACCCTTCTGGTTGAATCTAGGAGTGGAGTCAGCATCTGATTCCATCTCTCAGGGAAAATCGGGCCTCTAAAGGCCATGGCTCTATCCACTTTAGTATAGAAAGTAAGCAGTTTAGTATCCATATTTGGACCAATAAGTGGCTGAGTAGGCTTGCCAGACAAACCAAAGTTGGAGTTCTTACTATGTAATGCTAAAGAGAAAGTAGTCTAACCCTAGACCCACTACAAATCGAAAGAAGAAAGGGATAAAAAGATAGAACCAAAACACAACTAATCTAGAGAGATATCGATGGTAATCGATGCAAGTCATGATGATAATGAGTAGAGCTAAGCACCTTCGAGAAAGATGATATCCATGTTCTAAAAAGGGGGACTTGTAATTATGTCTAGATATTACAGGGATCTAGATATCTCCAAGGATAGACTGATAAAGTGCATTATGCAAACCTGGATGTATATTAATCCTTGGCAGGTAAAAATGATGAGGGGATAAAATTCAACTTTAATGGAGGAAGCCTTGCTAAAGTCGTGGATCTTCTGAACTCTACTATCATGATGACAAAGGAATTGAGATATATAAGTAATAATGGCTGTAATAACATAAATGCTTGATTGGTTGTATTGAGACTACCAAGTTATCATTCCCAGCAAAGACACCTTCATCCCAACTTAGATAATGATAGCTATCCCTCAGTCCACTTTCAGGAGGGAAATCTATAGCAATCATGATATCAAAAGGTGCTAAGTGGAGGAAATATAAAAAACTCAATAAATAGAAGGGATAGTTCATTAAAATATATCTGACCCATCTACTATGGGTAGAGATGAAAGAAAGGATACAATCCTTAGGTGAATATGCTAGAGTCGTAATTGAAATCATGAGATACATATGTTATAGTTAATGATATAATCTCTGAATCGATATCAAGGGACACCTTGCTTTATTATTTAAATGAGCCCATAGCTTGATTATTACTCTAACAGGGGAGTATTGTTCAACTCGGGGAGGAGAAAGGTGGGTGTGAGTATCTTTGTTAAATAAATAGGCAATATACCATGGTTCTGGTTATTATAGTATACATACTTGGTGGAGTAGGAGGGAACAAGAATTAGAATAGCTGATTTTATGTTTTGATTACTGTGACGGAAGTAATTAACGAGTTAGATTCTTTTTTTATAATCCAACAGCAAGAAGGTATATTAGCTAAGAGTATACTGGGTTTGATGTTCACCTATGATAGTTATTAAACCTCTTCTATGCTAGATCTTTTGATTGTATCACTGCAAAGGTCAGAGCTAAAAATTTGCTCCATTCTCTTGCTAGAACTAGCCAAGAGACTCAATATTGCATTTTAAAAGGACAAGAGATTAAAGCAAGGAAAAGGCTAAGTTTGTGAACTTGCTCATAATCTCTGATTAATATAATTTATTATTAGTTAAGGGTCCCATATGATTCTTTAGTAAGCTATCTTCCCCAAAGAGCTCCTATAGTCTTATAAGTAAGAAGGGTTCCTGTGGTTAGAATGTCTCTATATGAGGATCCTGTATCCTCATAGGAGAGTCAGTTTCCCAATCCTACTGAGGTTAACATAGGGTAAGGTCTCTGCCTTACCCTTATCATTAAAATACCTCTTAAACTATTAGATATGATGTTCCAATGTTACTACTCCATTGGCACCTAGATTCGCTAACTTATCAGCCTTTGTGTTTCCTTCTCTGAAAGTATGTTTGATTTCATAATTGGGAATATTATCCATTAATAAATTAATCTCTTATATTTTTGAATTTAAAACCCAATTAGGAGTTTTTTTAGTGTGGATGGAATTGATGATAATTTGGGAGTCTCCTTCAACAATTACTTTTGAAATGTTAAGATTTTTGCATAATTTAAGCCCTTCTAATTCCGCTACACTTTCGGCCATATTGTTGGTTTTAGGGCTAATGGGTCTTGAGAATTTTGCTACCACTTCTGATTTCCAATTGCGGATGATCCCTCCTATACCTGCTACCCCAGGATTGCCTTGGGATGCTCCGTCAAAGCTGAGTTTATACCAACTAGCTTTTGGTGGTATCCATTTACAGGATGCTCTGTCTGTTTTAGTTTTGGATCCCCCTTTACCATAGAGGGGAGGGATAGCTAGTTTTGGCCATTTGCACCTAATTCTATTATCCCAACTCTTAAAGGAATCTTCATAGCCCTGTTTGTCCCTGAGTTTATTATTAATAATTTCTACGATGGATGCTTCTATCTTGTTAGCTATTGAGTTCCAAGTTAATTTTTGGTCCATAAAAATCCTTCTGTTTCTTTCTTTCCATAATTCCCATACTAATATAGAAGGTGCTATTATCCATATGTCCTTGAAGAGATTATCTTTATATAGAGACAGCCACGCTTTAAGGTTGCTGATTAAATCACAATGAGAAGCAGATTTCCATCCTAAACTTTGATGAAGCCAATTCCAACAATTTTGAGAAAAAGGACAATTAAGGAGAATGTGATTGGCATCCTCAGAATGGTTTTCGCATAGCGGGCATCTAGATGGTCCTTCGAATCCTAATTTATTAAGCCTGTCTGTAGTAAGAATTCTATTTTCTAATGCCGCCCATAAGAACAATCCAGCTTTAGGGAGGCAGGATTTGTTCCAGCAAAGGTTCAAAGGTATATCGATGTTATCCATACTTTGGTTCTTAATAATTGTATTGTAACCCTCCTTAATAGAGTATTTTCCATTGTTAGATCCTGTCCATATTAAAGTATCCGGTCTATCTTTAAGAATTACTTCTCTATCATTTAAGATTGTTAGGAGGTTGTTCTTCTCTGGCCAAACATCCTCAATTATATTTGTAACATTCCATTTATTATCTTTCATCTTGCCTAGGTAGTCCTTAAGGTAAGGGCCAATGACTCTTTTGCATTCTTTGATAAACTCCTTGGAGAAACCTAGTTTGTTAAGGGAGGGAAGGCTTGCCCATGAATCCTCCCAAAATAAAGCTTGATCTCCTACTCCTACATCCCAAGAAAGGAATTTGTTGATAATCCCTCTATAGTCCTTAATAAAATTCCATATCCGTGAGCCCTTAACATGTGATTGAGACCTGAAAATGTTGATGGGATCCACATCAAGGATGTACTTATGTAATAAAATTGATGCCCACTTACTACTTGATTCTTTGAACATTCTCCATATAAGTTTAGCCCCGAGGGCTTGGTTTTGCCATAATAGATTTTTAATGCCTAGGCCTCCTTTAGAAATCGGTTTACATAGAGTATCCCATTTGATAAGGGCAATTTTTTTTTCCTCGGAAGGACCTTGCCAATAGAATTCTAGAAGAATTTTGTCTAATTCCTTTTTAACACAAATTGGAAGGGGTAGGACCGATAAATGATACGTGGGAATGGCTGAAAGGATAGATTTAATCATAGTTGTTCTACCTGCTTTAGTTAACCACTTTCCTTTCCATGAACTTTTCTTGTTTTGAACTTTGGATATGACTTGTTGCCATAATTTGGAGGATAAGAGACCTGTATCTAGATCAATACCTAAGTATTTACATGGAAATTTACTAATTTTATATCCCATCATACCACAAATTTCTTTTTCAATTTTTGAGCTAGTGTTAATAAAGTAAATTTCTGACTTAGGAAGGTTGACATGTTGACCTGAGGCTTTCGCATAAAGACTTAGAATGCTTTTGAAGGCACTGGGTTCCTGTCTACTAGCTAATATAGGTAGAATTGTATCATCCGCAAACTGTTGGTGAGTTATATTTGACACATTTTCTGAGGCTTTCAATCCCAGGATTTTCCCTTCTAAATGAAGCTTAGTAATTGATCTCCCCATCGCTTCTACCATAATGACATATAGAAAGGGGGATAATGGATCTCCTTGCCGAATGCCCCTGGATATATTGAAAAACCCTTTCGGGGTACCATTGACAAGAATAGAAATCCTGGGAGTTGAGATGCAGTTAAAGATAAGATTAATCCATTGTTTAGAAAAACCAAATGCTTCCATACATTTGCACAGGAATCTCCAATCTACTTTATCGTATGCTTTTTGAATGTCAATTTTCATTAACATACTAGGTTCCTTTGTTATCTAAGTGGTATGGACTATTTCTTGCGCTATAATAATACCATCTAGAATCGATCTATTTGCTACAAAGCCCGTCTGCTCTTCTGAGATAATCATTGGAAGGATGGATTTGATTCTATTAGCTAAGCATTTTGATAGGATCTTGTATATGGTATTACAAAGGGAGATAGGTCTGAAATCCCCTGGTTCTAAACACTCATCTTTCTTTGGGATAAGAGTAAAGAAGGTATTATTAATTTTACTTAATAAAGATCCTAAATTTCTAGTAGCTTCCACAGCTTGCCATACTTCTTCTCCAACGAAATGCCAACATTTTTGGAAGAAGCCGGCTTGGAAACCATCTGGGCCTGGTGCTTTATCCGGATGTAGTTGAAACACTTCTGCTTTGACCTCTTCTATTGAGAGCTTATTATTCATCATTTTGTTGTCAGAATCCGTAATCAACTTAGGAATAGCTTTAAGCATTTCATTTTGGGCATGAAGGTTAGATGCTTCTGTAGTGTTGAGTAGGGAGTTGTAAAAATTCGTTAGTACATTTGAGATTTGTATAGGATCCTCAGTAATAAGTCCCTCAGCTGAGTTAATTTTGGTTATTCTATTGATGCTCCTTTTAAAATTAGTTATATTATGAAATAATTTAGTGTTACTATCGCCCTCCTTAAGCCAAGATTCCTTGGATTTTTTCTTCCAGAAGATTTCTTCTTTGAAAAGGATATCATTGTATCTAGCCATCAACTCTTTTTCCTTATGGAAACTAAGATCATTCATACCTTGTTCTATTACTATGTTGTTAAGGTTAGAGATTTCTTGTTCTACCTTGGTTTTCTCTTCAAATATGTCATTGAAGTGATTCTTATTCCATTCTAACGCTTTGTTTTTAATAATTTTTAATTTAGTTGTTAAGTAGAACATTTTCGATCCTTTGACCGAGGTTTGTTTCCACCAATCCTAAAGAAGGATTATGAATTCTGAATTTTGGAACCACATAAATTCAAATTTAAACGGATTCCTCGAGGGTTCAGAATTTTCTATTATGGTAAGCCTGACAGGGAATTGATCTGATCCTGCTTTAGGAAGTATCTCCGCACTGACTATTTGATTAAAGTTTTTGGAATTATAAAATGTATCCTTTTATTATGGTAAGATGAATAAATAAAAAAATAAGAGGGTTGGAGAAAGGACTTACAAGTTTCTCTAACGAATTTGTTAGAATTTAATCTTTCGTTGGTTATTTATGTATTTAATAGGATAAACCAAGGTATCCTAATGCAATCTATCCTCTAGTCCAAGTGGGAGGACATGCCATATTTGTAATTTTCTTTATTAAGAAAAATAGATATTCCTCCTTATGAGGAATCCTACACTTGTCTCACACACTAGTGAAATGTGGCACACTCAGATATGGGAGTTACAATGTAACTCCTCTCTCACATCTCTATTAAAAGAGATGGCTCTCCTTCTTTTTCTCATTATCTCATATGAGATTTCTTCCTCTTCTCAATTATTGTATGAGCATTGCTCTCACTCACTCTCTCTCATTCTTACGCATTTGTTGCCATTTTCATTAATTTCATAGGGGTTTTTTTATGCTTTTCCCCTTCAAAATCTTGTCTCCTCCTTGCTTATTTTTTGGTGTATGCTCCTAGTTCTTGTGCTAATTCATGGTAATTTTCCTTACTCCTAGCTCTTGGATTAAACAATTTCCTGCAATTCCATATTTTGTTCTTTATCATTTTAACATGGTATTAGAGCAGGTTGGTTTAATCCATTATTGAGTGTATAGGTGAAGGAGCTACCATATCTTGGAGCACTCCAATATCAGAGACTCTTGAGAGAGTTTATTGCTAGTATATATTTTATTTTGACTAATCTGATTAAGAGAGAAAATTGAATTTTTTTTTGGTTTGGCTGGTTTACCACCAAACCCGGTTTATCTATTGGATACATTATTGATTTGTTTTGTGCAGGTTTGGAGACATTTCAATCTTGGCTCTGTTCTTCACTTTTTTTCAAATCTGAGCTCTAATATGTTTAATATTTTCATTGAATATCTTTAATCTAACTCTATTTGTAGGTTTTTTTAAAAAAATTCTTGCATTTTAGTCTTTTTTTCCTAAGATCTTAGATTTGGATGGCTTGCCGTTAGATCTAAGTTTATTTAGTTTTCTTTTCAAATTTTCTTTAAATCTGTTCTTAACATTTCTTGCAGGTTTGTCTTTTTTTATCCAGTCATTTCGCATTCATTTTTATGGATAGATAAGAGTGAATCTAGAAAATCTATGATCTGGGTTTTGTGCAGAACCCTCTAATTTAGCTAACTCATGAGCAGTTTCTTAAATTTTTCCCTCATTTGAGAGAAACAGGATTTCTTTCTAAGAATTGTTTTATATGAATTCATATAGTGCTAGATTTTTATCTCTAATCATTTTTTTCACTAAAAATGGTTTCTTCTCTGCTTAAACATTTCTGCATTAAAAAAGAGTTTCTACATTAATAAACTTGTTGTTTATCTCATTACAATATATAGATTGTTCACTCATCTCTACTATTTTTTATAAAAGAGGAACTCGAATATTTGTGGTGCTGTGAAATCAGTCTCTCTTAGACTATTCAAAAGTCTCATTATCTGTGTAGCCTTTTGTATATCCATTTCTCTCTGGTTAAACTTAATATTGTTTCTATTCAAAAGTCATCTTATTATACTTCATGATACGTTTACTAACATGTTTTAAAATTAATATTCCGGTCTGCTATATTATATTTCAAATTATAAGTAAACTCATAAACTGGTCTGCTGTATTAAATTAATATTAACCTTTGCTAGGAATTTATTAGTGCAATTTTTTGCAAAATTGAGCTTAAAGTTTACTGAGATCAAAAATAAAATTGATTCTTTGCCATTGCATATAACTGGCCTTAAATGCAAAATCATATGATTTAAAATTTATATTTCAAATTGTATTCTTTTCCAAAGTTCAATTGTTCTTGGCTGCAAGTTACTGTGATAGGAAAATTGTTTTAAATTTTTTCATATTTAGTGTATAGAAAATCATTTTCTCTGCAACATATGTGCTATTCTTTTTTTGTTCTATTTTTTGGCAGAACTTATTTCTTATTATCAATAATTAACCATTTCTTTGCAGGCTCTTATTTTAGCTTATTCTTTAGTTCTAAGATTCCATTTTCTGTTCAAATCTGTGTTATTCATATTTAATTTTGTTTTGCTTGGGAAGATTTTATTATTAAATTCTTATTCCTTCAGAGATTTCAAGTTTTATCTTCTTGCAGTCTGCCTTTCTGAATCTGTTATCATTTCTCCTGCCAAACGATTCTTTTCTAATTTTTCTCTGCTGGTTGTAGACTTATTCCTTGTTGCAGATTAACATTTGTCTCTACAAGGTTTTATTTTTATTATTCCATCTTTGACTACATTAAATCGCATTTTAAATTTTTCAAATCTGTATTAAAGTTCAAAAGTCAATTCTTAGTTTAAAATTTAATTCACTTATTATAATTATTCAAGTTTTTATTATTATATTGTTAATTCATTAATAAGTTTCATTAATAAATTGTTAAGTTTATTAATTCATTATTAATAGGTTATTAATAGGTTTTATTAATAAATTAGTAAGTTTTATTGTTAAATTTAAATCTTGTGTTTCAATAATTTAAATTTACATGTAATAGTTTAATTTTTTATCCTCACTTTATTTTCTCTAATCAATTTTTTTTCTTTGTTCCTCGCTCTAATTTCTTTATCTAATTTTGTTTCTTCATTATTGTTCATTTGGATTAGACATTTAATAACTTTTTAATCTTTCTTTTCTCTCATATAAAGGTTATGTTTTTCTATTTAAATCTTCATATTATTAATTGTTTTATCATTTCTTTATGTTTACATTAAACACTTAAATAGCATTTAATCCTTTTTACTTATTTCAATCATATTTATATTTATATTTAAGTTATTCATAGTATTATTAACATTAAGATAAATTTCACTTCTACATTCATTAGGTCTTCATTATTTCTAATAATGTCATCCTCTTGTGCAATTAATCATTTTAAGACTTTAATTTTTTTATCATTATCTTGCTACTTTCAACATGTCTACTCTAATGCCAAAATTTAAACTCACTAGTTCCAATTATACTGTTTGGAGCCCACACATGTCTAATTTTCTAAAATCTTGACACCTTTTGGATATTGTGTCTTCACCAAATTTGAAACCGACATCCACCACTCCTCAGGCTGACTAGGATTCTTGGCAGTTGAAAGATGAGGAAGCGTTTGGTCTAATCAGACTCTCATTGCATCTAGATTTATACCATCTTATCTCAGATTGTACTATAGCACATCAGATGTGGCATGTCTTAGAGAACACATTTCAAACTTACACAACACCTGTTCCCAATGGTAAACTCCATGTTGTTCCTATTTTGAAAGATAACCATATTTCTATTTTTGCTCCTAACATTAAGGATAATACTGATTCTCTTCAAAAGGATAATGATGACCATGATGATAGTAATGATATTCCTAATGATTTTGTTCCTCCTAGCAGTGATGATACTGATAATGGCAATAATCTATTTACTCCTCCTTGCTCTCATCTTGATATGTTTGACCAAGAAGAGGAAATTATATCTACTTTTCTTAATGTTACTTTGCAAGATATGTTTATTAATCAAGATGAAATTCATGTTGATAGTACTAATCCTATGACTGTTGTGGAGGTTAATGATAATGATGCTTATATTAACTCTCCTATTGATGCTTCATATTATGATGAATACACTACAGATTTGCCTTATGCAACTGAAGTTTGCATTCCTAATTTTTTTCCTCATGATTCGCAATATGACTTTTTCCAAAGTGTTACTAATTTAGCACTAGGTGATCCCAATGATGGGCACTCTACTAGTGTTTTTTGCCTTTTCCCATGCTCAAATATTGATTATGTTCCTATATGCTCCAAAGTAGATCATGAATTTCTTGACACTCAAATGGTTCTCATGGAGGACCAACCTCCTTCTCTAAACTCTAAACTTCTTGATGATATTATTGTTGGTGATTGTGCTTATGCATCTAGTAATAAATCTATTTGGTTTACAAAACCTTTTTATGATGACATACCATTTAATGATTCACATTCAAATTTTACTAATTTTTTTTTAGGAGGAAATCCCAATTATGGGAGATCCCCTCATGGTTCTTGTTTTTTTGTAGATTTAGGTGATCTTTCTTGGACAAGTAACAATGAACAATATCCAAGTTTACTTCAAGATTTGGGCCTATATCCACAAAAACCTACACTCTTGCATTATGAAAAGAAAAAGAATCCTATTTCAAGATCCCAGCATTTATCATTGCACCATCACCTTATATCAACTCAAAGTGAAGAAAATCAAGCTTTCCTCCTCTACTACAAGAAAGATAATCCAGTTGCAGATTTTTGTAATTACCCCAAGTAAAGATTAAAGGGGGGTGTTAGAATTTAATCTTTCCTTAGTTATTTATGTATTTAATAGGATAAACCAGGGTATCCTAATGTAATTTGTCCTCTAGTCCAAGTGGGAGGACATGTCATATTTGTAACTTTCTTTATTAAGGAAAATAGATATTCCTCCTTATGAGGAATCTTACACTTGTCTCACACACTAGTGAAATGTGGCACACTCAGATATGGGAGTTACAATGTAACTCCTCTCTCACATCTCTATTAAAAGAGATGGCTCTCCTTCTTTTTCTCATTATCTCATATGAGATTTCTTCCTCTTCTCAATTATTGTATGAGCATTGCTCTCTCTCTCTCTCTCTCTCACACACACACACACACACACACACATTCTTAGGCATTTGTTGCCACTTTCATTAATTTTATAGGGGTTTTTTTATGCTTTTCCCCTTCAAAATCTTGTCTCCTCCTTGCTTATTTTTTCGTGTATGCTCCTAGTTCTTGTGCTAATTCACGGTAATTTTCCTTACTCCTAGCTCTTGGATTAAACAATTTCCTGCAATTCCATATTTTGTTCTTTATCATTTTAACAAAATAAATTAAAAAAATAAAATCATTTGATATAGTTTACCAATCTTGGGTTCCATATTTAGATGTATTTGATGAGGAATTTTAAGTATTTTCATAGGAATTTCAAAAATAATTCAAAGGAAATGAAAGGGTAGATTTATGTCCTTATTTGTGATGCATCCAAATGGTTCTAATAACTATAAAATGTACCCTTTTATGATAGTAAGATGAATAAATAAAAAAATAGGAGGGTTGGAGAAAGGACTTACAAGTTGCTCTAATGAATTATACAAGGGAGACTATTGGCAATTGATTTGGCGAGAGCAGAAGAATAGAAGAAGAGAAATAAGATTTTTGCAAGTGTGTTAGAGGTTTTTAAGGGAGCCATGACAAGTGTAATATGAAGGAGATACAACATATTTCAAAATTTGCTTAAATCCATGGAGATGTAAAGAGATGAGGACTTGAAGACTTGTAGGCATGAAGTGCATGGAACTCTTGTAAATTTTTTGAAAGTTAACTCTTGTTGAAGTCCTTCATAGATGTTATTATTATTGAGGAATTTTATTGTCTGAAGATATACATAAAGGTTGATAAGGATAAGTTTCAAATTTTGTTTCCATATAGTATTTTAGATGGAACATTAAGATTGGAGAGTTTGGTATGAGCCCCTCAATCTTGACTACAATAGTTATATAAGAAAAGTGAGTACATAATGACTCGTATGGTAAATAATCAAGAGGATATAGGATATATAATAGAAAATCAAAAGAAATGCATATCAAGTAGAAAAAAATAAAATAAAATACATTAAATATTCTCAACATGGAATTGACTACAAACATGTAAGAGAGCCTACTCTAGTAGGATATACATATTCAAATTATGTAGGTGATATTGATGATATTAAACATATCCTTCCTCTTAGTCTAGGGGAAATATGTGGAATAGTAAAAATTGATAAGTCAATGTTGGGGGACCAAAAAGATGAATGAAATGTTACTGGTCCCCCATCTTTGTGCACTTACCCACACCTAAAGGTCTATGACACCCAGAAAATTAGTCTTGCATGTTTGAGATTATGTCTCATACATAGGTTTCTCTCTACACATCTTCCATTCATTTCTATATATCATAATTACTCATCAGATATTTATCTTTCAGTTTATGTTTATCTAGTGTGGTAGAAAAATTGATTGAAGCCATCGAGGGTGCTCAAGGTCAGGAGATAGACTTAAATAAAAAAAGAGGGAGGCTGACTTGTTATCATTGTGGAAAGCTAGGATACATGAAAAAGGAATGCCAAATCTTAAAGCATGAACAAAAGGATAAAAATTATCCAATACAAATAAGAATTCAGCCAACACAAATGAAGGTGACACTATAGCTATAGTTTTTGATAATGAGGTTTTATTTATTTTTTCAATTTAAGATGCATTTTTATATACATCCATGTATAGCATCGATTGGATGCTTGAATCTAGGGAATCTCACCATGTAACCCCAAATAAGGATAACTTTATTGTGTATAATATGTAATTATGGTAAAGTGCATTTGTGAGACAATCATTTTTTTAATATTGTTGGAGTGGGAGATGTCAAAATATCTATGGGACATTTGAGTATGGAAATGCATATGAGTCTAATCTCTATGGGACATTTGAGTGCTGAAGGCTACTTCTTAAGATTTTGAAAATATGGCTTAAAAATTTGTAAAGGGGCATTGCTCATGGCCAAAGGATCCAGGACATGAACACTATATACATTAAGTGCAATAGATGATAAATCAGATGTTGCCACTACTTTAAATGATGAAATTATAGTAGATTTGTGGCATAAGCGCTTGAGTCATATGAGTGAGAAGGGCCTAAAAATCTTCATGGACAAAATTTTTCTACTAGGTTTGAAAACTTATAATCTTGATCTTTGTGAGCATTGTATTTATGATAGGAAACAAAGGGTTTCATTTCTTAGAGGTGGTCATGAGAGGAAAAAAAATTGTTAGAATTGATACATTCAGATGTATTTCTAGGATAATAAACATTAGATCATTAGGAGGAGCCTCATACTTTGTCACATTCAAAGATGATGCATATAGAAAATTTTAGGGCCTACTTGAAAAGAACAGATGAGGTATTCAAGATATTTTAAAAGTTACATGTGTTCATTGAAAGAGAGACTAATAAATTACTCAAGTGTTTAAGAATAGACAATGGTGGATAATATTTTTTTAATGAATTCAAGGAGTATTTTAATAGCTTTGGTATAAAGCATGAGAAAACCTGATCTCTTACTCCTCAACAAAATGGTACTACAGAAAGAACAAACCACACTATCATGGAGAAGGTGAGGAGTATATTGTCAAACTCTAGATTGGAAAAACAATTTTGGGAGGAATCATTAAGGAGAACTTGCTATCTCATAAATCAATCTCCTACTCCAACCTTGGATGGTGGCATCTCTGAAGAAGTTCGAACTGGTAAGAAGGTAAATTATTCTCACTTGAAAATCTTTGGATGTGAAGCATTTGTGTATATTCCCAAAGAGAATAGAACTAAGTTATATGATAAATTGATCCAGGAGCATCTCGGGTCCTTGGCAATCCCGTGTCACCAAAAACATGTTTGTGTTCTCCTATGTTTCTCGGTTCCTTCATTGACTAAGTTGGTCAGTAGTTGCTTGGTTTCCTTTGTTTACCAGTGTTGGTTAATTATCTCTCTAGTGCTTGATTATTTCCCTGGTGCTCGGTGATTCTTTTCTGGTGCTCAGTTATCCTTGCTTACCAAGTTGTTTATTTTAGTTTCCTATTGAGGCCAACTCTTGCAATTAATTTTGGTCATAGATTTAATGAGGGTATCTATCATTAGGAAGCATGTGGACCTAGATCTAGTCATTCCTTCTATTGATGGTGGATCTAAAGACTGACTTGTTTGATAGCCTCTTGTATATAATGTAATCTTTGTTGGTAGTTTTAGGAGGGTAGTTTAATTAGAAGATAGAAGCTAGAAGATTAGGAGATTATTTGAAAATCTTCGCATGTTGGAGGACTTCTATACTTGATTGTAATATATGGCCTAAACTAGGAAGGCCTTACTACCTAACATGTATGAATCAATTGAAGTTAATATATGAAAGGTATCTTCATTCTTTCTCTCACTTGTGCATTTTTTTCTTTCATGTGTGATCTCTGTAAGTTGGATCTGGTTAGGGCATGTCTTTGGCTCCTCTCCCTGTCCATCCCTTGCGTCAAGTGGTATCACAATGAGGTGAGATCTGGATCTAGGTTTGAGGGTTCCTTCTTGTTAAACCCTAGTTGATTTGTTGTGGGTTAGTAGATTACGATCTAGTCTGCAATTGTAGAGGGTTTCAAGATGGTTCGTGGGAGATGAGATATGGATCTAGGATTGGCAGACATATTGAGACAACTTGTTCCTAGATTAGAAGCTGTTGAAATAGCCTAGAGAAGAGGAAGACATATTGAAGATGTTAGTGATGATGAAATTGAGGAAGAACAAGGTGATATAGAACCTGCATTATCGATGGATCAAGGTGAGGAAATATTGTTGAAGGATTTGATAAGTATGAAGTCTACACCACACTTTAATCCTCCTGAGTATAGTAGAAAATTGGATTCTGATGAATTGGTGGACTGGATCACTAAAATGGAAAAGTACTTTGAATATGAAAATGTACCTGAGGAAAAGAAGGTGAAAATTGCAAGCACAAAGTTGAAAAGTCATGCATCCTTGTGGTGGGAACATCTGTAGTTGGATAGAAAGAGGAAAGGAAAAGACAAAATTAAGGTATGGAATAAAATGGTGAATAAATTGAAAGGAAAGTTTTTACCTTGTGATTATCAGATTAACCTAGTTAGGTGAATGCAAACTTTGAGGTGGAAAGATAGCTCGATAAAAGAATATATTGAGAAATTTTATAGATTAGATATCAGATCTAGACATGATGAGGATGATGTGGAAAGAATTGCTAGATACCTGAATGGTTTGAGAATTTCCATCCAAGAAGAAATTAGTTTGGTCAAATTGGAGAACATTGAAGAGGCTTATCAATTTGCATTGAAAGCTGAGGAGAAATTGAACCAGAGACATGAGAAAAGACAAAGAGATAGAGGTGGTAG
This sequence comes from Chamaecyparis obtusa, assembly GCA_027943335.1. Taxonomy (NCBI): domain Eukaryota; kingdom Viridiplantae; phylum Streptophyta; class Pinopsida; order Cupressales; family Cupressaceae; genus Chamaecyparis; species Chamaecyparis obtusa. The sequence continues at coordinate 222,324 of BSBK01008329.1, read as the reverse complement.
ATTTTCTAGAGGAAGAGGTAGAACTTACGGTAAAAATAGTAGATTTGAACTGGAAAAGAAAAATCTGGATAAAGACAAGACCAAGCAGAAATGTGAAAGTTCATCTAGAGGTAGAGGTAGTATCTACCGACGTGGTTATAACAGAGGTGATTTTTGAGAAAATTGTTACAATTGTGGAGAAGAAGGACATAGATCATTTGAGTGTACACATGCAAGTAAGAAGGTCGGTAACAATAGAAATGGTTTGGTGCAAGAAGAGTCACCGAATGAACATGAGAAGGACAAGAACTTGATGTTAAGGAGAGTACTTTGGAGTGAAAGTAATAACGAAGATCCGGTAAGGAAAAGTTTGTTCAAGACTAGATGTAGAGTTTTTGATGAAGTTTGAAGGTAATTATTGATAGTGGTAGCTCAGAGAATCTGGCATCTAAGGAAATGGTCACAAAGTTGTAGTTGAAAAGGTTGGGACATCTGAAGCCCTATCAGATTTCATGGATCAAAGATGAGCATACACTCTTGGTAAGTGAAAAATGTTATGTAAATTTGAAAATTGGAAAGTACTATGATAAGATGTTATGTGATATAATGCCTATGGATTATTGTCATATTTTGCTGGGTAGACCTTGGCAATATCATTGACATGCTATATATGATGGGAGATTACATAAATATACCATTTTGGCTAATGGAAGAGGATAAGTTTTATTACCTTTGATTGAAGAACCTACTATTAATGTTTGCACATTTGTGAAAGTCTTCTTTATGGAAGGAAGATAATTTTTTAAGGATTTGAAGAATAATGATGTATGTTTTGCTGTGATTCCTAACAAAATGAGTAGGAAAATAAAGGATAGAATCCCTAAGGAGATTGATAAGTTACTCACTGAGTACAGTGAAATTATTTCTTATAATATACCTGATGGTTTTCCACCAAAGAGAAGCATTGATCATTGCATGGATCTAATCCCTAGACCTAGTTTATAGAATAAGGCACCACATTGGTTGACACCTATCGAGAATCAAGAATTGAACCGATAGATTCAAGAATTGTTGCAGAAAGGTTTGATCTAAGAAATTTTGAGTCCTTGTGCAGTACCTATTGTATTGGCACCTATGAATAATGGAGATTGGAGAATGTGTACTGATTCCAAAGAAATCAACAAGATAATAGTGAGATATAGGTTTCCTATACCGAGAATGGATGATATAATGGACAATTTGACTAGAGCAAAGTATTTTACCAAAATTGATTTGAAAAGTGGGTATCATTAGATCAGAATCATAGAAGGTGATGAGTGGAAGACTTCTTTTAAGACAAAATAATTTTTGTATGAGTGGTTGGTTATGCTATTTGATTTAACTAATTCACCGAGTACTTTTATGAGGTTGATGAATGAAGTTTTGAATAAATTCTTGTGTAAATTTGTGATTGTGTACCTTGATAATATTCTGATATTCAGTAAGACCACAGAAGAAAATTTGTTGTATGTTAAACAAGTATTACAGAGGTTGAAAGAAGAAAAGTTGCTGATAAATCTGAAAAAGTGTTCATTCATGAAAGAGGAGATTGTGTATTTGGGATTTGTGATTTTAGCTGATGGTTTGAAGATGGACCTTGAAAAGGTTGAAGCTATTTTAAATTGGCCTACACCTAAGAATGCTAGTGAGGTAAGATCATTTCATGGTTTGGCAAGTTTTTACTAAAAGTTCATTAGGAATTTCAGTTCAATTTCTAATACTATGACTGAGACTATGAGAGGAGATAAAAGAGAATTCAAGTGGACACATGGAGATGATAAAATTTTTGAGACTCTGAAGTAGAAGGTTTCTGAATTTCCAATTTTGGAATTGCCTAATATCAATAAGGTATTTCAAGTGGAATGTGATGCAAGTGGAAGTGCAATAGGAGTTGTGTTGAGTCAAGAAGGTAAACTTGTTCCTTTCTTTACTGAAAAGTTGAATGATGCATAAAGGAAATATTCTGTGTATGATCAAGAATTTTTTGGAAATTGCAATTGAAGCAATTTTTATATTGTCATTGATGTCAAACCTTAACTCATAAGACTGTTGCTATTTAAGAAAGTACTATATCTATTTGAGTGTTGCTAAGGGGAAAGGCAAGGTTGGTAACAATAGCACCTAAGGAAAGGTTGAGTTATCTTGACACTTCAATGAGTACTTGATTATGTGGCACAATGATAAGATAATGTATTGTTTATCTAAGTAAGAATGAAGACTAAACTAGTAGGCTTAACTGAGGAGAAGTGAAGAAATCTAGTTTAAGATGAGTGATGTTAGGGTTGACCAAGCTAGTATATGTTGAGTAAATTCAGTGTTGACCGAACATCAATATTAGCCAAGGAAATAGTTTTTTTGAAGTGAACGAGCTTTCTAGTGAAGACTGGGGAGTTGAACATAGTATTGATCGAGATTCAGTATTTTACATTTGAGGGAAAATTTAGATTTATAGTCGACATCGTTGAATTCTTCGATTATATAAAATGTGTTGACTTTATTTATTAATTATATGAAAGCATTTAATGCACTGTAAAAGATTTTATTGTAAATCTATTAAGAGATTTGAGATATTTCTAGAAGGATAGCCAAAGAACGTAAAGTTGGAAGGATTTGATGAATTTGACCTAACCCTAAGATCTACGAAGGAGATTAAGCGGCAAAAGATGTATTGACCTAATTGAGGAAGTATTAAGGGAACCTAAGCTAGAGGTTGAGATAGAGGATGCTAGAAGTATTGTTGATGTTATTGACTATCTAATCAGATAAGGCTGAAGGAGAAGAGTTTTGATTGCTTGAAGAGAGTTCTAAGAAGATCAATAATGGTGATGGGAAAGGTTCACAATCAGTAAGCCAACCTATGTGTATAGAATTGAATATGATATTTGCAAAGTGAGTTGTATATTTTTAAGATCAATACTACTACTACTTTCTAACCATTGTATCAGTCAAAATCCTTTTAACAGAGGTTGACCTAATAGTCATAGGTATAAATCCTTTGAACAAGGTTGCATTCTAATGGAGTGTATGTAAGTTAGATACTATTGGATAAGTGGACTGCACTGTTATATGTTTCTATTATGCAATCAGTAATGACCGAGTAGCTATTGGTTATTAGATCTAATTTGTTGAAGAATTTAAAGTTTGTTTTTATACATTTGGACCTAAGAACAACTGATCCACCCCCCCTCTTTGTTGTTCTAAATCATATTAACAATTGGCATTAGAGTTGTTTGTGCTTACAGAGAACAAGCTTGAAGGTACTTGAAGCGAATGATCAAGATGTATAAGAAGGAGGTACCAAAGCTGAATAAGGAGAACTTCCCTACATGGAAAAGCTTGATGAAGTTGCATCTGGCTAGTATTGGTGATTCTACAAAATATTGCATGATTATGTCACACCTATTGCACCTCTGACTGCCAAGGAAATGAAAGCTAAACAAGAGCACAACCAAGCAATGTTGGAGATTGCATTTTCCCTAAGTTGTCTAGAATTTGAAGACATCAAGGACTACAGTAATGCAAAGAAAATGTGGGACACCCTTACAAACATTTATGGTGGTGACATAAATGTATTGAGAGAAAAAGTCAAGAGCCTAAGAGGTAAATTTGACAAGAAGGTGAGAATATTGCACAATATTGTGGTAGAATAAAAGAAGTTGTTAATGCTATTAGAGGAGCAAATGGAACTATTGATGATGAGACTATAATTGGAAAAGTATTGAGAACTCTACGTCCTATCTATGCCATCAAAATTTCTACAATTCAGGAATCTAGATGTAACCCTAACAATGCTCTTACTTTGGAAAGTTTGGTTGGTAAGCTTACTATTTTTTAACTTTCTAACTATGATAACTTCACTTTTGGTAATGTTGAATCTTCTTTTAAGTCACAAATGATTCTGAGTAAGTCAAAGAAGGAAAAAGAAAGATGCATCGGTGAAAGTGAAATTGAAAGTGACGGTGACACATCTGATGAAGAACTTGAGGATCTAGAAGCTCTTATGGCTAGAAGACTGAAAAGGGGAAAATGAAAGTACAAAGGTAAACTCCCTATTATATGTTTTTCATGTAATAAAGTTGGTCATTTAGCTACTAGATGTCCTGATAGGGATGATAAGGATGAAGAAAGAGACAAAAAGCATAAAGACAAAAGAGAAGATAGAGGTTACCGAAGATACAAGGACTATAAAGAAAAATGTAAGAAATCTTTCTATATTACCGAGGAAGAGACTGGCACTGAAAGTGATCATTTTGAAATTGAAGTTGTTTATGTTTCAATGAAAGATGAATCTAATGAGGATGAGAAAAATACATTGATATCTTATGTGAACAAAAATGATAAATGAATTATTGATAGTGGTTGTTCACATCATATGACTAGTGACAAGAGTAAGTTTGATACCTTAGATCATTATAAAGGTAGGAGTGTGAAATTTGGTAATGATGCACCATGTCCTATTAGAGGAAAAGGATTGATTAAGCTGACTGATAAGATCACTTGTGAAAATGCTTATTGGGTTGAGGGTCTTAACTATAATCTGTTGAGTGTTGCACAACTTAATAGCACTGGCTACTGAGTGGATTTCATCATAGGAAGGCCAAAATATTCAATGCCACTAGTGAACTGATTGGAAGTGGAGAACAGACAAGAGGTAATTTGTTCTATCTAGAACTATCTGAAGAAACATGTATGATTGCACAACTTGATGATATTTGGTTATGACATAAGCAACTATGTCATGTTAACTTTGATAATCTAGTAGAAATTAGTAAGAAAAAGAAAGTGAGAGGTCTACTTAGATTGAAGAAACCTGAGAATGTAATGTGCAAAGAATGTCAGTTGGGTAAGATGACAAAGTCTAGTTTCAAGAGAAAAACTTTTACCTCTGAAAATACCTTAGATTTAGTTCATACTGACCTTTGTGGACCAATGGGTGTACAAAGCTATTGTGGTGCTAGATATTTTACCATGTTTATTGATGATTATACCAGAATGATACATATAATGTTCTTAAAAGAAAAATTTGATACTTTTTAATTTTTTAAGTGGTATTTGGCTAAGGTTGAAAAGGAGATAGGTAGAAACCTGAAGTGTCTAAGATTTGACCGAGATGGAGAATTTATATCCAATGAATTTAATCTATTTTTCAATGATAGAGGAATCAAAAGATAGATGTCTGCACCTAGAACTCCTCCATAGAACAGTATAGCAGAGAGAAGAAATAGATCTATCTTGGATTGTGCAAGGACATTAATAACTGAAAAGAATGTTGCACAAAAGTACTAGAAAGAAGTTGTAAGTACAATTGTTTATACTCTTAACTGAGTACAGATCAAAAAAGGTACAAAACTGACACCTTATGAGTTATGGCATGGGTATGCACCTAATGTAAAGTATTTTAGAATTTTTGGAAGTAATGCTACATACTAAAGGATAGTAGAAATGGAAAATTTCATGCTAAAAGTGATGAGGGTATATTCCTAGGCTATTCCACAAAAAGTAAAGCTTATAAGTGTTTGAACTCTAACACTAACAAAGTTGTGGAAACTGTGAATGTCAAATTTGATGAGTATGCAGAGAAAAATGAAGTTGATAGTAAAAGATAACTAGAAGATTATAGATATTTTGTGTATATAGAGGAAGGTGAGGCAAGTGATAGACTTGCACCTGATGCTGAGTCTCGGGTAAGAAATGTTGAGCGTCAAGAAAATAATGCCGAGAGAGAAGAAGAATGTGTCGAGTGACAAGAAGAAGCTGTCAAGTATCAAGGAGAGGTTGTTGACCATTCAAAAGTTGAATCTGACAATCTTGTTGGTGAACCTGAAGGGAAAAGTGAAAGGAGAGTAGAACCTGTTCTAGCACAATATGTAAGGAGATATCACAAGCCTGAATAGATTATTGGAGACAAAGATACTGAAGTTTTGACCAGAAGCAATACAAGACATCCAACATGTTTACTATGTGAATTCGAGCCTAAGACAATAAAGGAGGCATTAGAAAATGAAGACTGGATAGAAGAAATGAATGAAGAGATTGACCAGATAGAGAAGAATGATACCTAGACTCTGGTGCTGAGACCAGAAAATAAGAATGTCATTGGGACAAAGTGGGTATTCTGAAATAAGCTGAATGAGCATGGTCAAATAACAAGAAAAAAAGCTAGGCTGGTATGCAAAGGCTACGCACAAGAAGAAGGAATAGATTATGGGGAGACATGTTCTCATGTATCTAGATTGGAAGGATTGAGAACTCTACTTGCATATGCTTCCTACAAAGATTTCAAGGTATACCAAATGGATGTTAAGTCTGCATTTTTAAATGGTATATTAGAAGAAGTGTATATTGAACAACCAGAAGGATTTGTTGATCCAAGAAAAAGAAACATAGTTTTCAAACTGAACAAAGCACTGTATGGACTAAAGCAAGCTCCTAAAGTATGGTATGAGAGACTACACAACTACCTAATACAGATTGGATTCTTAAGGACAAATGACACAAGCAATCTGTACATGAAAGATGAAGAAGGTAAAGGAATCTTGTTAGCTAAGATCTTTGTAGATGATATTATATTTGGTTGACAAGATGCCTTGTGTAAGAAATTTTCAAATGAAATGCAAATTGAATTTGAAATGAGTATGTTTGGGGAGATCAAATTTTTTGCTGGTTTACAAGTATATCAGATGGAGAAAGGAATTTTCATCACCCAGTCTAAATATGTTCATGAGATACTGAAAACATTTGGTATGGAAGATTCAAGGCTAGTAAGTACTCCTATGGCTATTGGAAAAAAGTTGTCTAAAAATGATGATGCTGCAAAAGTAAACTAGACTTTATACAGATCTATGATTGGAAAGCTACAGTATGTTCTACATAGCAGGCCAGATATTACATTAGTTGTTGGGATTGTGGCAAGATTATCTGCCAATCCTAAGGAAACACACATGATGGCGTTCAAAAGAATAATGAGATATTTGAAAGGGACTGTTGACTATGGATTGTATTACAAGAAGCATAAAAAGTTTGAACTGAAAGTGTATACAGATGCTGATTGGGCAGGAAATGTGGATGATAGAAAGAGCACTAGTGGTGGAGCTTTCTTTCTTGGATAGAGACTAGTTTCCTGGACAAGCAAGAAATAAAATTGCATTTCCCAATCTACTGTTGAAGCTGGGTATGTGGTTGTAGTTGTAAACTATTCAAATTTGATATGGATAAAGCAATTGTTGGTAGGCATGAAAGATGAAATCACTGAACCAGTTGTCATTTTCTGTGACAACACAAATTCTATCAACATCTCTAAGAATCTAGTGATGCACACAAAGACCAAACACATTGCAATCAAGTATCATTACTTGAGAGAACTGGTACAAGATAAAGAGGTCCGAATGGAATATGTCAATATAAAGAAACAACTAGCAAACATATTCACTAAGGCTTTACCTAAAGAAGCTCATGAATATCTGAGAGGTCAATTAGGGGTCCTTACCCTAACTAAGGCTGCCTAGTTAAACTAGGAGCACTTCATCAAATGTGCTGCAAAGAGTATCTGACAAATTGATGCAGAGACAGGTCGCACTTTAGGAGTAGCCTAGAGTTGTGAAAAGTATAGCAAAGCCAAGAATCAGTCATAAGAAAAGATGACAGAGGGAGAAATACTATTACTGAACTGAAAATATGATATCTACATCTGTAGGATGTATGTTTTAGTTGCTTCTTTGGCATTTTTTTCAAAGAGGGAGATGATCAGAGATGAATAACATAATGAAATTTTCATGTAAGATCAAGTAAGTGGGAGAGATTCAATGGACGGTCATACAAGCATGGCTAATTGATTCTGTATCAGAATGAAGCTAAGGATATTATAAATATTTTTGATGGATAGAAAAGTTTTGGATTGGTTGGTAATTCATGTGATATTCATATGGTGTTGCCATCAATGCCAAAGAGGGAGATTGTTGGAAACTGTAATTGAAGCAATTGTTGTATTATCATTGATGTCAAACCTTAACTGGTAAGACTGTTGTTATTTAAGAAAGTACTATATCTATTTGAGTGTTGGTAAGGGGAAAGGCAAGGTTGGTAAAAATAGCACCTAAGGAAAGGTTGAGTTATCTTGATACTTCAATGAGTACTTGATTATGTTGCACAATGATAATATAATGTATTGTTTATCTAAGTAAGAATGAAGACTAAACTGGTAGGCTTAACCAGGCAGAAGTGAAGAAATCTAGTTTAAGTCGAGTGATGTTAGTGTCGACCAAGCTAGTATATGCTAAGTAAATTCAGTGTTGACCGAACATTAGTATTAGCCGAGGAAATAGTTTTTTTGAAGTGACCGAGCTTTCTAGTGAAGACCAAGGAGTTGAACACAGTATTGACTAAGATTCAATATTTTACATTTGAGGGAAAATTCAGATTTCCAGCCGACATCATTGAATTCTTAGATTATGTAAAATGTGTTGACTTTATTTATTGATTGTATGAAAGCATTTAATGCACTATAACAGATTTTACTATAAATCTATTAAGAGATTTGAGATATTTCTAGAAGGATATCTGAAGAACATAAAGTTGGAAGGATTCGATGAATCTAACCTAATCCTAAGATCTATGAAGGAGATTAAGCGGTAAAAGATGTATTGACCTAATTGAGGAAGTATTAAGGGAACCTAAGCTAGAGGTTGAGATAGAGGATCCTAGAAGTATTGTTGATGTTATTGACTATCTAATCAGAGAAGGTTGAAGGAGAAGAGTTGTGATTTCTTGAAGAGAGTTCCAAGCAGATCAGTGATGGTGATGGGAAAATTTCACAGTCAGTAAGCCAGCATATGTGTATGGAATTGGATCTGATATTTGCAAAGTGAGTTGTATATTTTTCAGATCAATACTATTGCTACTTTGTAACCATTGTATCAGTCAAAATCCTTTTAATAGAGGTTAAACTAATAGTCAGAGGTATAAATCATTTGAACCAGGTTGCATTATAATGGAGTGTATGTAAGTCCTATAACAAGGTGCACTTTTAACAGGGTGGTTTAAATCCTTCAACTGGGTCACACCTAACAGTGTGTTTGTAACCTTTGACAGGGTTGGCTTTTCACTGAGCTCACTTTAGAAGAGTGAACATAATAGTAACATGTTACAAAGTGGTTTTTCCCAAATTGGGTTTCCACTATAAATCATGATGTTGATACTTGTGTGAATGTTTTGGTTTGAACATTTTTATGTTTTACAAGTTAGATACTATTGGATAAGTGGACTGCACTGTTATATGTTTTTGTTATACAATCAGTAATGACCAAGTAGCTATTGGTTATTAGATCTGATTTGTTGAAGAATTTAAAGTTTTTTTTATACATCTAGACCTGCGAACAACTTATTCACCCCCCCTCTCTATTTTTCTAAATCATATTAATAGAATTACATGCTATTGTTCAAGTGTTGAAGAAATGGAGACATTATTTGATACCAAGTGAATTTGTGTTGTATACCGATCATAAGGATTTACAATATTTGGGTAGTCAGAATAAGTTGAATCATAGACATATGAAGTGGGTTGAGCATTTGCAGAGTTATACATTTTTGATAAAGCATAAGAGTGGACTCACTAACCGAGTTGCTGATGCATTGAGTAGATGAAGATCTTTGATGATCGAGATGACAATTGAAGTTCTTGGCTTTGATGACATGAGAGACTCTTATGAATTTGATCCTAATTTTTTGGAGCCATGGAGAAAGTGCAGAGCAACTATTCAAGATCAACTGAGTACTAAATGGTAAGAATATTTTATTCAAGAAGGTATGTTGTTTAAAGGTATTCAGTTGTGTATACCGAGAGGAGAAATGAGAACTAAGTTGATAAAGGAGAAACATAGTATTGGTTTGGCTGGACACTTTGGTGTTGACAAAACATTGAATTTTCTTAAGGATAAATACGTCTGGCCACAATTGTACAAAGATGTTTAGAAATTTGTGAAAAGTTGTGGAACTTGTCAAGTTGCAAAAAGAGTAAGTCAAAATATTGGATTGTATACACCGATTTTTGTTCCTGAAAAACCTTGGATTGATATCAGTATGGATTTTGTTCTTGGCTTACCGAATACAATGAGAGGTAATAATTTTATATTTGTTGTTGTGGATAGATTTTCTAAGATGGCACATTTTATACCTTGTAGAGGACATCATATGCAGTACTTATAGTAGATCTTTTCTTGGCTTGGATTGTTGGATGTTTGGTTAATAATCTCAGGATGTTCGATAGTAAGTGTAGGAAAGGATTGGCTAATAGTGTTTACACATATAATGTTTTCATCATTGGTTCTGATCTGACTCTTAAATTAAAGGATGATATTACTACTCAGAATGTTCAATTTGTTAAGTGTCTCAACGTCATTGGGATCCTACGTTAGTGATAAGAGAATTAGACTCACAAGCTCTATCATTTCATTCTAGATTCACGTTGGTTGTAGGTGTGTATTGGTGAATGACATCAATATGTTTTTTTGTTATGAGCTCATCTTCTTCTAGAACAATCCCCCATTCATAGTCATTATATTCTTCATCGGGATCTTTGGGAAAGTGAAGATCATATGTAAAATTAGTATGAATCCCCCAAGCAGGGTTGCCTTCAGAATCTGAGTGGAATTCGTACTCATGAGAATCTATCTCAGAATCATTATGTGTCCCAAATGTTCAGCTATTGTGAGAGGTATACCTTCTTCTTGTTTTTTATTTCAGGATATCTCCAATAATTGGAGCAATCCTACATTCTAATATACCTTTTTGACCCACCCAAAAATGTGTAAATGCATGGCAGATAAAAATATAAGGGATGTAGGCTAGACTTCTATATTTTAAGGATTTCTATTGTTATATTTTTCTTCTTGAGACTCGGTTCTATTAAAGAAACATGGAAAAGTATTCAATCCTAATATTAGTTATAAATAAGCATACTAATATTGTACACAATATAATATGCAACAATCAAAATTATTTTGTATTCATTATATTCAAATTTTCTTTACATTCCTTATGTCTCATTATTGTATTAACCATTGCATTTATCTTATCATATCTTTAATACTATGTCATATAATTACTACATACTAATGGTGAATATATATCTCTCTATATAGTTATATTTACTATAGGGGATGTGGTCCTTATATAGCATCCCTACACTATATTATATACTCAAAACTATGCATTATAGAATATTTTTTCTTGTGAGCTAAGAAAACTTCTCTAGATCTATATTTATGTTTTTTTCCAGCCAACAAATGTGTATACTAGAAGAACACTTGAAAGGATTTACCCTTGTGAGATTTATGAAGATAATTTCACTTGGATGTTGTGACAATACTATCTTGTATACCACAACCATCAAAGGAGTTAAGAACACTTGTGAGGATATTAGTATTGCATTGAATATTACAAACAAGGATAAAAAAAATCAATGATGCTAATTTATCTTAGAGATCAATGGTGAAAAATAACAACAATAAAGGGCATATGGTTCCTCAATTCAATATCTTACACTAATATGAATTTAATTTTAACTAGATTGGATGATGTAAGTAATAGAACATATTCAAAATCCAAATTTGATTACCATGAGGACATATTAGCTTATTGGACTAATAGTGATAAAAGTGATTTAGTCAACCTTGTAGGGTTTGAAAGAGTTTAAAGGAAAATGTTGGCTAGTGCCAATCCATATCTAACCAATTATATTGATAAATCAAAATTTTATTACAATAATTGGACCTTGTGAGAATGTAATTATATTAGGATTGCTCCATGATACTTCTATAGACTCCAGGTACTAATTAGAATTTTTGGAAAGAAAATATGTTGTACAAATTTTGTGCAAGAGGTGTCTAGATTAAGTATGATTAGTTGGTTTTCCTAAACAAAAAATCTCTATTTGATATTTAATATACACTATAAATTAAAGTGTGATAGTACACCAATTTTTTTTTATTCACTTGCATTTTCTTTAGTATGCACAATATGATTATATTTAAAAATCTATAGACAACTTAGGTCTATAGACAGATTATGTTAGTGTTTCATAGAGAGTTTTTCAAGTTTATGGTAAGTTTAACTAGGAATGATTGAAATTAAAATATATGATCTTTCAATATATAACCCTAAACCCACTCTAGACTATTTCATATACATACTAGAAATAGATATCCCTTATGTTGAAGGACTTGGCCATATGAATTATAAAATATTCTTCCGTCTCTATTGGATATTGAAGAATAGTTTGAGACTATTAGGAGAGAGAAATGGCATAATTTGCAGTATGAGGATTTTGTTTATATAGCTTAATTTCATTAGAAGGAGATATATGCACAATAAGGTATATGAAATATAAGATGAAACTATTGTTAGAAATAGGAAATACTGAGAGGGGGCCGGGGTGAATTAGGATTTTACAAAATTTTACTTTTTCCCACTTATGGATCTATGAAATTAACTTGTAGCTGGCATAAGAAACTAAAATGGATAAACTGAATAAACTAAATAAACTAAATAATAAACACAACAATAAAATGAAAGAACTCATGACACCATTTTTTTTCTCAAGGAAACCCTAGCCAACGGAAAACCCCATGGGGATGGTACCCACAATTGATCCACTAATCAAAATTAATTGGTTAAAGATATTGGGCCTGTTAGAAGTTTATTACATCTGTACAGTGTCTATGTCCTGGTTAAAGGACTTTAGGCCTTGTTAGAATCCTCAACCCTATTAGGAGTTGTTATTTCAAAACATGAACATATGCAAGATGATCTCACTACCCAAATATGCACTATACAATGATAATTTTTCATACAAAAGGTGGAATACAAAAACCTTTTACAACTGCTAAATATCTTCAATATTGTGATCTAGCTTTGTAGTCCTTTCAAAAATTATCATCAACTCGCACTACTTCTAATCAGATTTTGCATAATATATCAATACAATAATTACTTACATTCACAATTTCATCACTTGCAACTTCGCATCACAAGTTTCTTACTTATATATGAGTTATTACAAAATAATTTTCCTGTTGGCCTTCAATACATTACATGCTTCCAAATATGAAATTACTTCTTGTTTCCTTAGGGTTAACATCTAGGATGTTGTCCCTAATTAGTTAAGTCATTATTCTAATTTTAAAAAATCCCTTAAGCCAATATAACCAATTCTTAATCACTGCTCTGTTCCGGTCGACTCAACACTATCTTTGTAAAACATCGATATCTTTGTTTGTACATTTTGTACATACTTGTACTCTTAGATGTAGTTTCAATATACCTAGAATGATCTATGTTCAAGTGTGCATGTACTGAACGTACTTCTATGAACACCACTAATAAAAAAACTTTGTGTAGACAGATAAACACTGTTATACAGTTTAGACAATTTTCATAAGTCCTTATATAGAACTTTCTCATTGGATCATGTTGTCTTAATACTGAATATATGTTGCCATAATGACAACACCATGATATCCTACTTAGCCAAATTGCCAACAATCTCCCCCTTTGTCATTGGTGGTAACATATGGGAAAATTGGCTAAGTCCCAAACAAAAACTTATCACAAAATTTCAAAAAGGTGTAACATACTGTAACATATGGCCATTACATCATTTACAAAAGATTTGTGGATCATACATGTCTACTTATTTCACCAAAAGGGAACTCCCCCTTATATTATAGTTCATACTATTCCACATATCTATATCTTATACATATACATAATTTTCTCATACTATACTACTCCCCCTTTGAAAACAATGACAAAGGTGTCAATTATATGTATATGTTGGTCAAAATTTTCATTTACCTTCTTGCCTTCAATGTTACAAAGATGGAAAAATTGATATATAATCTGCAAAGTTCACCTTCAAATTTTCAATCTCTTTATCCCATGTCTTCTTGACAGAACTAGATACGCTAAGTAATGCACATAGTCCATAGGATGCTATCTCAACTGCTTTAAGATTTGAATATGCAAATTTACTATATGATGTCTTTGATAAAAGACATTCTTCCAGTTGATTCTATATATTACTGATCTTCAAATTTAGGTTCTCTTTGAGTAGAGAAAATATCTTGAATTTGATTTCCTTCGCATTGTCAAGAAGTCTTATCTTATCATAAATTCTTCTTAGTTTCTTCTCAATATCAGTGATCTTTATACTTGGATTCTGTAATTCATTCACTGTGGCTTGCAACTTCACTTCTTTTCTCCTCAAATTCTCTAAAATCTCTGAGATGTGATTGTGTGATAATACAAACTAATTGTACAATGCTTTACCTCTTTCTAAGAATGTCCTCAACTCTTTAATACGAACATCAAGATTATCCAAATCATTTCTGATATTCTGACAAGTGACTTGAAATAATTGTGCATCATGACCTATTTGATATTTTACTGATGCAATGTCTAATAGGGTAGTAAATTCATTGTCAAAAACTTTTATTATCTCTCTTTCTTTAGTTTTTTTATCAACTTCACTAACTTGAGTTGATATGATTCCTTGAAGTTTGCTGGTTACCTCAAGTAGTGCTCCTTCTAGGCTCTTCACCTTCTTGTTCTTTCTAATAATCTTGTTTAGACATGAGATCAACTCAATTTGATCATCATCATCAAATTATTATCCTAAAATTTCTAAAAATAATTCCATGGGTGGTCTACGTAAGTTTTCTATTGTGCCCTTTTGTGGTGAAACTATTTTGATCTATTCTTCATGCACTGCTTGCTTCTCTTCGACCATTCTATACTTTTCTATATTTGATTCTTCTTGCTTCTCTTCTCCTCTAGCTTCTTCCATATCATCTACCTTATTTAATGTTTCATCCTTTTGATCATTAACTTCTTGTAAATTTCCAACATCTGCTACTTGATCTTCAAATGGATTCTCTTCTCTGTCTATAGTGATGTGTGTGCCTTCTACACGCATAGATTCATCATCAATGTGGATGAAGGGTGGAAGAACTATTGTTTCTTTTATCTATGGCTCTGCTTCTATTCTTTGCTTAGATTCACTAAGTATCTCTTGTCATCTAGAGGTCATTACTTTTACAACCGCTTCCTCAGTTTTTTTGTTAATTTGCTCATAATTTCCTCCCATAATTAGAATTGTTCTTATTTTTATTCTCAGATGGATGCTAAGGTTTTTCATGATTTCTTTAAAGTGATCTTCATCTTTTATTTCACAAAGTTTCCATACAAATATTTCTCTTATACTTTTATCTTCTTCTACTACTCTCCTTTTCCTGTTAACTAACTTCTCATAAAGATTATCTAGTTTCTTATCCTTGATGTCCTCAAATTTATTGTCAACAAGAATCATATGTATGACAATTTCATTCTCAAGGTTCATTTTCTCAAAAATTTTATACATTTCATAGTACTTATTCAGTTTAGTGAAATATCCTTCATTAATTATTAAAGAATTCACTTTTTCGATCTTAGGCTTCCATTGCTTCTTTTTGATGTTGCCTACCTCTTCATCTACTTTTGATTTTTCTTATGGAGTCCTTATCATTTCTATTGGAGAAAATAATTTTTTTTTGTCTCTTACTTGGTCCACTTGCCATCTCTTTCACTCTCTTAGTTGGTGTTGTTGGGGATTTGCCAGCAAGCCAGTGTTGAGTATATGTTTGCCATTGATGACAACATATGGTAAGCAATGGGCATGGAAGCCTTATGGAGAGAGCCTTGAGCATATGTTATATGGATATATTATCAGCATGATATCATAGATGCAGAGGTTGATTCTGAGTATAGTCATTTGTGTAGCAGTTTATATCAGCAGTGTTCTTGACAGAGTGATAGATAAAGTTTGGTATGAGATTTCCAATATGGTTATGATGGAGCCTTGTGCATTTATATTTATATTTTAGATATGTTAGTGAAGCTATGTTCATGAATGTAGATTTAGTTGTGTAGTACAGGTTGAGTTATGATGTTTCCAGTTGCTAGTTACAGTTTCCTGAGTTCATCTGATGGAGCCGACATTGTTTACATTGTTATATCAGTTGTTCCTATCATTTTGATATGCGTGTTTGGTAATGAGTTAAGAATGTTTGGTTAAGAGAACATAAAATATTTTATAAAGAGAAGAAAGTTTCATTTAATTTGGTGGAGCTGACTATGTGAAGCGATGCATCTAGTCATATCCAGTTACAGTTTCCTGAGTTCATCTGATGGAGCTGACATTGTTTACATTGTCGTAGTAGTTGCACCTATCATTTTGATATGTGTATTTGGTTTCTTTTTTGGTAATGAGTTAAGAATGTTTGGTTAAGAGTGCATAACGTATTTTCGTAAGAGAAGAAAGTTTTAGTTAATTTGGTGGAGCCAACTGTGTGAAGCGACACATCTACTCATATTGAGTTGCACAGTCCTATTTGTGTTGCATTCTTGATATAGCCATTGGAGATGTTTTTGGAGAGTTATATTATTTCTCTAATATGATTTCAAGGAAGTTCTAAGAGGCCAACTTGATTATATCATTTGGAGAAAGATACTTATAGCAGGTCAATTATGATCACTAAGTATGGCAGATAGTTGAAAGACTAGAGAAGAGCAAAAGGTGCAAAGTATTGAGCCTTCAGTAGAAGGTCTATGTGACAAAGAAGAGAGTGTGTTCTATTCATTGAAACTAATCAAGACAATGGGTCTAACTTATAGTTCACCAAAATCTAGATATAATGTGTATCTATTATGCAAAAGGTTGCAACCTTCACCATTTGAGCAGTGAGCTCCCAGACAGTGGGTCCTCACCCCTAACAGGGTTAATTATAAAAGACTCCTAATAGGGTTTGACCTTTGACCAAGTCACTGTACTTAATGCATTGTAAAGATCAACTCCTAACAAGGTTGTAAGATCTTCTAACATTGAGCATTATACTCTAGTGCAGTTTACAGTGGGTGTTAATTCCCACCGGGGTTTTTACCTATTTGGATTTCTCCATAACCAAAATTGTGGTGTTGTGTTAAGTGTTCTCATATTGTGGTGTTTTTACCTATTTTTTGGAGGTGCCAAGTGCCTCAGAGAGAAAGTTTAACAGCTTGAGGTTGATCAGATGGCATTCTTTAGAAAAAAATTCCTAAGTTTGATGGAGAGAATTGTTGCCCAAAATTTCATATCCATTCATTTTGGTCATAGGCTATTTTAATCCTAGATCCTCATGCTTTAAGCCCTATTGAGCACCTCCAAAAAAATTCATGGGTTTAACATCTTTTCCTTGGTCCCTGCAGCGTTTTATTCTGTCTCTGGCACCAAAAAACCAGGGTCAAAATTCATAAAAGTAGTCATTCGCCCCAAATGCCCTAAAAAACCCTTTGGCCCATTATAATTCTTCATTACCTTTTTCAGCCACTAAAGGTTTCCATTTCCCATGTGCGCAATTAAATCCTTCAGTTGCCAAGTCTCTTATTCCTAGCTGTCAAGGCCCTAACACTTAGTGATCTGATGTGTAGTTAATGTCTGGCATTGTGGTTTCGGTCTCTACAGAGGCTAAATACCAATTAGATCTAATGGTTACCACTATTTTGTATATCAAAGATGCAAGTATTTTAAGATCGCGGCATAGTGATGGCCATCGATCTTCTTTTCAGTATAGTGTTGTAGGCTGTCAGTGGGTCCACTGCCATGTAGTCTGAGTTGTACATTTCCTATTGGCTGAGAGCTCATGATTTGGAGCTATGTCAGAGAGGGCCTAGTGCACTACCTTTCTATGAAGATCTGACGGTTGGCGTATAATCTCATGGAATCTTCCAAGCCTTTGAGATCATGCACCAACAGTTGATCTTGCTTTATCTCTAGGCTCTATCAGGTGGGTCCTTTCTTTCTGACATGCTTGTTTCTCATTGGTTGCTAGTTAGAATAGCTGACGTCTATCAGGTGGGGCCTGTCTTTCTAGTTGGCTATTGTTAGTGGGTCTGCTATCAATTTTTGATGAGGTGTTCATTCCTGATTGGCTACGGCTTTGTGACATGGAATATCAAGTGGGGTCGGGTTTTCTAAAGAAGCTAAAGCACGGGATGATCTCGCAGTTCTTGCTATACCACTGAGAAAAGATGCATGATGTTTAGCATCGCAGTATAGAGACGACCGTCTGATTCTCTATGGAGGGGGCGATATGAAGTGGGCCCTAAACTACCAGGTATTGCCGATGTGGTTCCTTTCTATTGGTTGCCAGACTGCTGACGAGGCTGGAGACTTTTCAAAGTTGGCTGACTATTATAAAGATTATTGAGGACCGCCCTATCTGCTGGGAAATAAATAGATCAACGGTCACATTTTAAACCTGAGCCTGTTAGCCATTTTTATTCAATTTTAAATCTTTCTGTAGGGTTTTACCAGTATCTGATCTGATGAGCCATAAACAACATGGGTAGCTTGAATTGAATTCTTCAGGACAGTTGTAGTTGGGAAGTTGATGGGAAGATCTAATGGCCATCACATCTAATTTCTTTGGGTACCAAGTCAGTGCTCTTGCACTAAAGAAACATTAAAAGGTGGTGCCACCTATGGCTTTCTGTACTTCAAAAATACAAATTAGACTAGGATCAGATTTGGAGCATTCATGGAAAGATCGAGTTGCAGAGTGGTAGATGGATCAAGGTGGCTTGTCCACAGGTAGATATAGTATAGGCATGGGCACACAAAGATAGTTTTGATCTAATCAGCAAGATATTCTCAGAGAGATAATGACACGTTTATGATCAGACATGATAGAATTAGGGTTGGATTATTATATGGCAATTTGTGTAAGCCCTAGTTAGATTTTTTACTCCTGCCTATGTGCAAGGAGAGGTATATATTGTTTTTTGAGAGCTTTTACGCTCAGAGAGTTCATTTTGTAAAGAAGAAAGTTCTCTTTTTTGGAAAGTTATCTATGGCATTTTTCTGCCCTCTGGTTTTCTACATTCTGTAATCTCCCATTGATTATTTAGATATTGTAGAGGTATTTTGTGACATCTTCTCTGTCCCTATGCTTCCTTTTCTAAATTATCTCTTATTGAATTTAGTGTATGTATGTTTTCAGTATTATCTTAGCGTTCTTGATCCCTCTTTCTTTCTACATTTTATGTGTATTCTTGTGGATGATTTGATTTGAATTCTTTTGTGGGTATACTTCAACCCCTAGCAATCTGTCTCATTCATATACCCAATTGTAGAGGTGAATGTTTGTTTGCAGGTTATAGATTGTGTCTAAGTTCTTGAAAGTGCTTTTTCCTTGTGAAATTCTCTCTTTCCCTGCATAGCATCTCTCTATTACAGACGCCTCTATGAAATATTGATGCAAACCTATTCAATGAGTTGTGATCTCTTAGACCTAAGCTTACATGCTGAGTTCATTCTTTATACTACAATTCATACCATATTTTTAGTGTATCACCTAGTAGGTAGTTTTCTTTCAGTCATTTCCCTTTCAGCATTCCTTCTATCCTTTTCCCCTCAAAGTTTTTACTTTCCTATCAAAGAAGAAAATTAAGGTGATTATCTAAGAGCAACCAGCCTAGAACCTAGAGGCCTCATCTTAGTTAGCATAGGTCCCACACCTGGTGATGATTCCCATGTTATACTATGTTATCAAGACCAAGAGAGCTTGAAACAGGGTGCAAACTTAGTGTATAACAAGAACTATCTAGATTGGAAGAACAAAATGACAACACATTTGCAGTGCATTTCTTTTGAGATTTTTGAAGTAGCTACTAAAGAAGTTCATGTTCCCTCTTTATCAAATCTTGCAAAGGAAGATGAAACTCTTAAGAAAAAGGAGGTATTCACTCAAAATTCTATTGCCAACGAAGCCCTTATCAGCACCTTGTCTGACGGTGAGTTTTCAAAGATAAAAGGGTAGATAAAGCCTACAAGATATGGAAGTATCTAGAAGACATGTTTGAAGGAGATGTCCAAGCTAAGAATGTGCACATAAAGACATGGAAGAAAAAGTACAATACATTGGAGATGCTACCTGAAGATAACATCAGAGCCTACAAGCAAAGGATTAATGAAGCAGTTGCATGAATTAGAAACAATGGTTGAGAAATATTGGAAGAAGACATAATGATAATTTGATGACTACTATGGTAGTATAATATGAGAGCAAGATAAACATCCTAGATGAAACTATGCAGTTTTCAAAAAACTTTAGAACAGATACCTTAATCACCAAGATTTCAGCATTCAAGATTACAAGTTTGAAGATAGAGCCTAAAAGTGAGACAACCTTCAAAACTTAAGTCCATGGTAAGAAATCCTTGAACACTTCTAGTAATTTTCATGATGATGATGAGGATAAAGAACTAGGGTATGTGCAAGATCATGAGGGGCCAAACTATGCCCTTAAGTGGCAATGAAAAATCAGCAAATCAGGGTTAGTCAACTTGACGTGAAAATTTCAACTAGCTATGAACCTAATATCAAAAAGTTGTAAGAATAGAATCTGTAGAAAATTGAATGTAGTTTCTAAAATAATAGGCCTTTTTTGAGAAGAAGTTAGTATGATTGGTGAAAAGTATAGATTTCAATGTAATAGTACAAAAAATTTAGGAAAAAAATAAGTAGTTGTATGTCTGACCACCTTAATCATAATCAAATGATAATATTTTATTATAAGATTTTATGTATAAGTAGTAGACTCATGCTCGGATGTGACACATATTTTTTTGTAATTTTATTCCAAAAAAATAATTAATTATGAATTTTCTGCTACAACATTTTCAGAATAAAAAAACTCCCATGTCTGACAACCTTAACTCATTCAAAACTTTACAAAATTCAAATTTTATTTATTTTTCCTTATAGTAGGTGAAGCATAAAATGTGATGCATTTCTTGGATTTCAAAAATATTATACCATTTGAAAGTTATAGTTGTTTTTCAAGCAATATATAAATCAACACTTTAGAGGTAGCTCAATTAGAAAATAACTAATAATTACTTACCGAATTCAAAATTTGACAAAAATTATATCGATAGAAAGCTGATAATCTCCTTAAGATATCCTTTTCATTTTATCAAATTCAGGTGAAAAAAAAGTCATCAGCTACATTGTCAAAGTCTAGAACTCAGAGAAATAGGGGAAAAACACGTATTTGAGACATTCCAATAGTTGACCATGTAGGTTTGGTGCACAAAGCAATACCGAGCCTAATCGGGTACCTGATATTTTTGGGTAGCCGATATTTTTGGGTACCCGATATGCACCCAAATATGATGGCAGAATTTTGAATTTTCACTTTGCCTCCACTTTCTCCCTCACATTTCTCCATCCTTCATAAACTATATATTAGTTATATATTAGGCATATATTAGATATATTAAATATTATATAATATCAATTATATATTAAATGTTATATAATATATATTTTACATTAAATATTATTTAATATATATTAATATTAAAAACTATATATTAGATTATATATTATATATATTAAATATTATATAATATACATGTTACATTAAATATTATTTAATTATATATTAATATCAAAAACTATATATTAGATTATATATTAAATATTATATAATATAAATTTTACATTTTAAATATTATTTAATATGATTCTGAGCATGAGCATGAGTCCCTACAGGGGCATAGTTGTGCATTTTACAGGTGCTGAAAACCCTAGCTACACAGAAATGGAGGCTTTGAAGAATAGTTCACTGGAGGCGGATTATAGAAGTAGAGGGCAAGAGAATCACTCTGTTTCCACCACCTGTCGCTGTGAAATGGTATCTTTCCCTACTTTTTCAAATAGGACACTAAATTGCAAAGGTTCTTGATATAGATTCTGGTCACTGGACAATTGTACCATGCTTGTTGATAATCCAATAGCTCAACAAAGTCATTGGGAGGTTAAACAAGAGCAACCAGATGGACCTTTGAACCGGCCAAAGATTATGGAGAGCAGGGAAGGGTTTGGTAAAATGAGCAGTTGTATTGGAAATTACGCAGGCACCGTAGAACTGACTGCATTAATAAATTTAAAGAAGAGATCAGTGGTGGCATGACATTATGAGGAAAGCCTTGCCGTTTCGATGGTGCTACCCCGATATTATGACGAATGTCTTGCCGCTTCAATGCCAGGGCCGCCTCTGTCTCAGACTTTCACCATTGCTTCTCATTAGTACTCTGAGATATGGCAGGGGTTGTGGGCTTTTGCACAGCATAATCCATCATAAATTCTCTATAAATCATCATGTGTTACAGTATTTTGCGCATTTATGAATGACTTACTCGAAGAATTTAATTTTTACCGTAATTTTGGATCCATGGATTGTCATTTTCCACTCGGAGAGAAGCTGCGGATTGCAAGAATTTGATAAATTTAGTTTATCTCATTTTTTTTCTTTGCCATTTCTGAGTAATATGATTTTGTTTTTGTCCGTCTTAAATGATTTCACCTGAAGTTAATGAATTTTTTTAGATGATTTTGTCTGAAGTTTTAATGAAATTTCTTCCATGGATGCTAATGAAATCTCTTCCATGAACGCTGATAAGATGTTTAAATTCAGAGTTAATAAATTCTATAGCTTGAATGCTCTTTGTTGTAGAAGGTTATTTTCATGGTTTGTGATTCATGCAATTCCTTAATAGTTTCATTCTTAATAGAATTCATAACTAGATTTTCCATAGCCAATTTTCTTCTTGATCGTTGTGATATTTTCTCCTTCACTGAACATTTTGTAATTAGTTGATATACAATCACATTTTTCTCTTGGCCAATTCTATGGGCTCCCGATTGAGCCTATAGATCCACAAAAGGGTTAAAATCTAGATCTGGTGGAAGATTAGTATTAGCAAGAAGCCATTCACTAAAATCTCATTCGGGTCATGGGCACTCCCTAGGGGTCCTAGTATGCCTTATCATGCGTTAGGACCCCTAGGGAGTCCCCATGACCCCTTTTGACATATTGGAATGCTCAACGGTGTCTTAAGGGGCCTTAAGACCCCTTAAGACACACTTGAGTGTTCCAATGTATCAAAATGGGTCACGGGGACTCCCTAGGGGTTCTAGTATGACTTATCACGCGTTAGGACCCCTAGGAAGTCCCCATGACCCCTTTTGACACATTAGAATGCTCAAGTGTGTCTTAAGGGGTCCTAGGACCCCTTCGGACACACTTGAGCATTCCAATGTGTCAAAATGGGTCATGGGGACTCCATAGAGGTCCTAGTATGCCTTATGATATGTTATGATACATAGGAAGTCCTGATGACCCCTTTTGACACATTGGAATGCCAAACTATGTCTTAAGGGTTCCTAGGACCCCTTAAGACACACTTGAGCATTCCAATGTGTCAAAAGGGGTCACGGGGATTCCCTAGGGGTCCTAGTATGCCTGATAAGGCGTACTAGGACCCCTAGGGAGTCCCTATGCCCCCTTTTGACACATTAGAATTCTCAAGTGGGTCTTAAGGGGTCCTATGACCCCTTAGGATAGACTTGAGCATTCCAATGTGTCAAAAGGGGTCATGGGGACTCCCTAGGGGTCCTAGTATGCCTTATCATGTGTTAGGAACCCTAGGGAGTCCCCATGACCCCTTTTGACACATTGGAACACTCAAGTATGTCTTAAGGGGTCGTAGGACCCCTTAAGACACACTTGAGTATTCCAATGTGTCAAATGGCATCATGGGGACTCCCTAGCTATCTTACTATGCCTTATCATGCATTAGGACCCCTAGGGAGTTCCCATGACCACTTTTGACACATTGGAATGCTCAAGTGTGTCTTAAGGAGTCGTAGAACCCCTTAAGACACACTTGAGCATTCCAATTTGTCAAAAGGGCTCAAGCGTTTCTTAAGGGGTCTTAGGACCCCTTTGGACACACTTGAGCATTCTAATGTGTCAAACAAGGTCATGGGGACTCCCTAGAGGTCCTAGTACACCTTATCACATGTTAGAACCCCTAGGGAGTCCCCACAACCCCTTTTGAAACATTGGAACACTCAAGTCTGTCTTACGAAGTCCTAAGAATCCTTAAGACACACTTGAGCATTCCAATGTGTCAAAAGGAGTCATGGGGACTCCCTAGGGGTCCTAGTATGCCTTATCATGTGTTAGAACCCCTAGGGAGTCCCCATAACCCCTTTTGATAGATTAGAATGCTGAAGTGTCTCTTAAGGGGTCATAGGACCCCTTAAGACACACTTGAGCATTCCAATGTGTCAAACAGTGTCACGGGGACTCCCTAGGGGTCCTAGTATGCCTTATCATGCGTTAGGACCCCTATGGAGTCCCCATGACCCCTTTTAACACATTGAAATGCTCAAGTGTGTCTTAAGGGGTACTAGCAACCCTTAAGACACACTTGACCATTCCAATGTGTCAAAATGGGTCATGGGGACTCCCTAGGCATCCTAGTATACCTTGTCATGCGTTAGGACTCCTAGGGAGTCCCCATGACCCCTTTTGACACATTGGAATGCTCAAGTGTGTCTTAAGAGGTCCTAAGACCCCTTGAGACACACTTGAGCATTACAATCTCTCAAAAGAGGTCATGGGGATACCCTAGGGGTCCTAGTATGCCTTCTCATGTGTTAGGACACCTAGGGAGTCCCCATGACCCCGTTTCACACATTGGAATGCTAAAGTGTGTCTTAAGGGGTCCTAGGACCCCTTAAGACAAACTTGAGCATTCCAATGTCTAAAAAGGGGTCATGGGGACACCATAGGGGTCCTAGTATGCCTTATCACACATTAGAATCCCTAGGAAGTCCCCATGACCCCGTTTTACACATTGGAATGCTCAAGTGTCTCTTAAGGGGTCCTACAACCCCTTAAGACACACTTGATCATTGCAATATGTCAAACGGTATCATGGGGACTCCCTAGGGGTCCTAGTATGCCTTATCATGTGTTAGCACCCCTAGGGAGTCCCCATTGTTGGCATTAAGCAGGATTGCCACTAGTGACAACACTTATTTGCATCCTGAGTGCAAACTGAGCAGAACAGTGCAAACCGAGTAGAACAGTGCAAACCGAGCAGAACAGTGCAAACCGAGCAGGACAGTGTAAACCGAGTAACATTATGTCTACCGAGTCACAAGTATTTACCGAGTTCAAAACTTACCGAGTGGTTAGTATGAACCGTGCCTTCACTTCTATCGAGTGCATGACGATGCTGAGTAATGCAGTGGATGCCGAGTATCAGAAAGTCACCGAGTCAGTTTGCAAGAACCGTGTAACCATACTTGGGCCGACTTAGTAGCACTTATGTTTATTTGTCAAGCCAACTTTTTAATTGTAATTAATTATTTAGACTTGTATATAAACAATGTTGTAAAAATACCAAGATGTAATGAGTATGAATATGAATATGAAAAAGAAAGAAAGGCAGAGATAAGTGAATTACAAAGGGCTACAGCAGTATAAGGAGCAGCAAAGACAAATTCATCACAGAAGGTGATCAGTACATCAGCGAATCTCATTCAGCAATCCAGTTGCAAAGTAAGAGATATACTATTTCATTTTAACCAGTGAATCAGTACTAAAATCCTCTAACCAAGTAGACTTAACAGTCTTTGTAAAATCTCTTAACCGAGTGCATACTTCATTGTATGTTTGTAAATCCTTTAACAGGGTGGATTTAGCAATCCTTATTGCTCCTAGCAGGGCAGATCATCAAAAGTGATCAATGTAAGCCTTAACCGGCCAACTTTATACTGCAGTACTAAAGCTTTGTGGGTTTCATCCCCACCCCAGTTTTACTTTCTTTTGGAAGGTTTTTGGGTAACCAAATCTATGTGTCATTGTTGTGAATGCTTTTAAGTTTCATGCTTTCTATATGCAAAAGGATAAAGTGAACTATATGTTAATACATCTGAAAGAAAATTTTGAAGTTACTGATTCACCCCTCCCCTCTCAGTAACTTGGTTAATTCCTGAATATTTCCAACAATTGGTATCAAAGCTGTATTGGTTCTCAAGATAAAGCTTAACTAGCTTGAGCAAAGATCTAGGACAATGGAGGTATTCAAACTGAACAAGGTGATTGAAAATGAAAAGCTAGATCTGGAAATGGCCATAGCTAAACTTAAAGAAGCAAAAGAACATCTTTCCCAATCCCTAAGAAGAAGGAAGGAACTTGCAAATCAAATGAATGATCATAATTACATTGAAGAAAAGATTGAAGATCTTTTTCCCTCAGATAGCTCAGATGAAGCAAACAATGCTGTCAAAGAACTCCTAGAAAAGAATGGGTCTCTGGAGGAAGAAGTGAGAAAATTAAAAAGAGAACAAGAGCTACACTCAACAAGATTTTGTGAGATCT
Source organism: Chamaecyparis obtusa (assembly GCA_027943335.1). Classification (NCBI taxonomy): domain Eukaryota; kingdom Viridiplantae; phylum Streptophyta; class Pinopsida; order Cupressales; family Cupressaceae; genus Chamaecyparis; species Chamaecyparis obtusa. The sequence continues at coordinate 195,994 of BSBK01008329.1, read as the reverse complement.
TAGAACAAAGAAACAAGTTGAAAGATGAATTAGATGGAAGGAACAATGAAGTCCAAAATAAAACCCTTCAGTTAGAAAACCTAATTGATCAGATCTCCCATACAAATGAGGAAATTCTAACTCTAAGATCAAAAATAGAAAGCACAAGAGAAGAACTAAGATTTGAAAAGCAAATCAATCTAAGATTGGTGGATGACCTAAACATCGAAAAACAAATCAATGAAAGAATGCTGAAGAGCCAAGAAGACTTAAATCAGCTGTATGATCAAAATCTTCATAGGCAAAAAGGAAAAGCAGGACTTGGATACAAAGGAGAAGGTGAATCTTCTAACCAAGGTACTCAAAGAAATCAGAAACCTACTTGTAATCATTGTGGCAAAATAGGACATACTTCAAATAAATGTTGGAGCAATGAAAAAGCAGAATTCAATGGAAAATGCTACAACTACAATCAGCATGGTCACAAAGCAAATGAATGCAGGGAAAAACCAAGATTCAAAGGTAATTGTCACAAATACAACAAACAAGGTCACAAGGCATCCGAGTGCAGATCCAAAACATTCAATCCAGCAGAACAAATTATGAAAGCAATGTTTGGATGGGATTACAACACCTGGTGTAGATGTCATTACTGTGGAGAATATGGACACATTGGTATGAACTGCATAAAACATCATCTAAGGAAAAGAGATACTACAATAAGATGTTTCAAATGCACTAAACTCAGTCATATAGCCAGAAATTGCATGAATGCTAATGAAGTTGAAGATGGAAAGAAGAATGAAGCAACTAAGGTCAGGAAACAGATGAGACAACAGTGGATTCCTAAATCTACCGAGAAAACTAGTCCAAGTAATAGAATGGGTGGCTCTACCGACTCAAACTAAATTCCCAAGAAAGCACTGGAACTGTATTCTCATAGACCTAGATGAGGAAATAGAGATTCCAACATTGGATTTTGCAAATCTATCAGCGGATCAAATGCAAAATATAGGTGAAATCCTCCAAAGGAAAGCGAAGCAAAAGAAGCTTAAAGAGGAGAGAGACAAGGAATATAAAATCATTAAGGATGCTAAGGACATTTTGTCAGAAGCATTAGGTATTGAAGTAGACTCCTCTCAACATGTTTTGTTACAATTAGCAGAAGTGGTAAATAAGTACAATGAGGATTCATCTGGGACAGACAAGTTAGTTGAAAAAGCCGAGAAGAAATTCAAAAATAAAGTGCTTGAGCACATTTCTCAACACATAGCTATTAATCAAGCAGAACTATCTTCAGTTTTGACAAACATTGAATCTTCCTATTCGAATGTTACCTCTCTTTTGGTCAAACTATGCAATGTTGTCGAGTTCACCAAGGATGTCAAGGATAAAATGAATAAAATTGATGAGGATTTGAAGATTAGCATACAGAAGCTGCAACTTGAACCAAGTTCAAACTCTGCTCATCACATGAAAATCTCATTCCTATCAAATATGCAGTCAGAACTACTGAAAGAAGACACAAGGATCCGGTCCACACTGCTAGACATTCAGAACATGATCCTTCCCATCATGAATACAATGTATAAGCACATTGAACATTCCAAAACATTAATTCATGAAAATCAATTCTCAATAGCAGATCACATGATTACACTCTCTGCAGAAGTCCAAATTACAATCCAAACATGCAAGATTCTGCAAGAAAATTGGGACAGAACCCTGGCACTGATAATGAAGGTACATTCTATTTTTCTATCAAATTTTGGATTCTCCCTGTAAAACACTTGTATATACACCTTTGGCATTATCACCAAAAAGGGGGAGATATGTATAGAAGAAAAGAAGAAAAAGTTAGCATATTGAAAGGGGGAGATAATTTATAAAGCCCTATGACAAAGACAAATTTTGAAAAATCAAAATAAATCTCAGCATGGTTCATGTATATAAGTTTTGGGCAATAAGTGTTTTTGTCACTAATGCCAAAGGGGGAGATTGTTGGCATTAAGCAGGATTGCCACTAGTGACAACACTTATTTGCATCCTGAGTGCAAATTGAGCAGAATAGTGCAAACCGAGCAGAACAGTGCAAACCGAGCAGAACAGTGCAAACCGAGCAGGACAATGCAAACCGAGCAGGACAGTGTAAAGTGAGTAACATTATGTCTACCAAGTCACAAGTATTTACCAAGTTTGAAACTTACCGAGTGGTTACTATGAACAGTGCCTTCACTTCTACCGAGTGCATGACGATGCTGAGTAATGCAGTGGACGCTGAGTATCAGAAAGTCACCGAGTCAGTTTGCAGGAACCGTGTAACCATACTTGGGCTGACTTAGTAGCACTTATGTTTATTTGTCAAGCCAACTTTGTAATTGTAATTAATTGTTTAGACTTGTATATAAACAATGTTGTAAAAATACCAAGATGTAATGAGTATGAATATGAATATGAAAAGAAAGAAAGGTAGAGATAAGCGAATTACAAAGGGCTACAATAGTATAGGGAGCAGCAAAGACAAATTCATCACAGAAGGTGATCAGTACATCAGTGAATCTCATTCAGCAATCCAGTTGCAAAGTAAGAGATATACTGTTTCATTTTAACCAGTGAATCAGTACTAAAATCCTCTAACCAGGTAGACTTAACAGTCTTTGTAAAATCTCTTAACCGAGTGCATACTTCATTTTATGTTTGTAAATCCTTTAACAGGGTGGATTTAGCAATCCTTATTGCTCCTAGCAGGGCAGATCATTAGAAGTGATCAATGTAAGCCTTAACTGGCCAACTTTATAATGCAGTACTAAAGCTTTGTGGGTTTCATCCCCACCCCAATTTTACTTTCTTTTGGAAGGTTTCTGGGTAACCAAATCTATGTGTCATTGTTGTAAATGCTTTTAAGTTTCATACTTTCTATATGCAAAAGGATAAAGTGAACTATATGTTAATACATCTGAAAGAAAATTTTGAAGTTACTGATTCACCCCTCCCCTCTCAGTAACTTGGTTAATTCCTGAATATTTCCAACACCCATGACACCTTTTGACACATTGGAAGGCTCAAGTTGGTATTAATGCATCTTAGACCCCTTAATACACACTTGAGCCTTTGAATGTGTCAAAAGGTGTCATAGGGACTCCCTATGGGTCCTAGTACGCCTTATCACATGTTAGGAACCCTAGGGAGTCCCCACAACCCCTTTTGACACATTGGAATGCTCAAGTGTGTCTTAAGGTCTCCCCTTAAGACACACTTGAGCATTCCAATGTGTCAAAATGGTTCACGGGGACTCCCTAGGGGTCCTAATGTGTGATAAGGTGTACTAGGACCCCTAGGGAGTCCCCATGACCCTGTTTGAGACATTGGAATGCTTAAGTGTGCCTTAAGGGGTCCTAGGATCCCTTCGAACATGCTTGAGCATTCCAATGTGTCAAAAGGGGACATGGGGACTCCCTAGGGGTTGTAGTACACCTTATCATGTGTTAAGACCCCTAGGGAGTCCCCATGACCCCTTTTCACACATTGGAATGCTCAAGTGTGTCTTAAGAGGTCCTAAGACCCCTTAAGACACACTGGAGTGTTCCAATGTTTCAAAAGGGGTCATGGGGACTCCCTAGGGGTCCTAAGGTATGATAAGGCATACTAGGACCACTAGGGAGTCTCCATGACCCCTTTTGACACATCAGAACACTCAAGTGTGTCTTAAGTGGTCTAAGGACCTCTTAAGACACACTAGAGTGTTCCAATGTGTCTAAAGGGGTCATGGGGACTCCCTAGGGATCCTAACACATGATAAGGCATACTAGGACCCCTAGGGGGTCCCCATGACCCCTTTTGACACATTGAAACACTTAGGTGTGTCCTAAGGCATAATTTTGACACATTGGAATGCTCAAGTGTGTCTTAAGGTGTCATAGGACCCCTTAAGACACACTTGAGTAATCCAATGTTTTAAAAGGGGTCATGGTGACTCCCTAGGGGTCCTAGTACACCTTATCATGTGTTAGGACCCTTAGGGAGTCCCCATGACCCCTTTTGACACAATGGAATGCTCAAGTGTATCTTAAGGGGTCCTAGGACTGCTTAAGAAACACTTGAGTGTTTCAATGTGTCTAAAAGTGTCATGGTGACTCGCTAGGGGTCCTAGTATGTCTTATCACCTGTTAGGACCCCTAGGGAGTCCCCATGACTCCTTTTGACACATTGGAATGCCCAAATGTGTCTTAAGGGGTCCTACGACCCCTTAAGACACATTTGAGCATTCCAATGTGTCAAAAGGGGTCATGGGGACTCCCTAGGGTCCTAGTAATCCTTATCACATGTTAGGACCCATAGGGAGTCCCCATGACCCCTTTTGACACACTGGAATGCTCAAGTGTGTCTTAAGGGGTCCTATGACCCCTTAAGACACACTTGAGCATTCCAATGTGTCAAACGTGGTCATGGGGACTCCCTAAGGGTCCTAGTACACCTTATCATGGGTTGGGACCCCTAGGGAGTCCCCATGACCCCTTTTGACATATTGGAATGCTAAAGTGTGTCTTAAGGGGTCATGGGACCCCTTAAGACACACTTCAGTGTTCCAATATGTCAAAAGGCATCATTGGGACTCCCTAGGGGTCCTAGTATGCTTTATCACATGTTAGGACCCCTAGGGAGTCCCCATGATCCCTTTTGACACATTGGAACACTTGAGTGTGTCTTAAGGGGCCTTAGGACCCCTTAAGACACACTGGAGCATTCCAATATGTCAAAAGGGGTCATAGGGACTCCCTAGGGGTCCTAGTATGCCTTATCATGTGCTAGGACCCCTAGGGAGTCCCCATGAGCCCTTTTGACACATTGGAATGCTCAAGTGTGTCCTAAGCTATCCTAGGACCCCTTAAGACACATTTGAGCATTCCAATGTGTCAAAAGGACCCCTTAGGACACACCTAAGTGTTTCAATGTGTCAAAAGGGGTCATGGGGACTCCCTAGGGGTCCTAGTATGCCTTATCATGCATTAGGATCCCTAGGGAGTCCCCATGACCAGTTTTGACACATTGGAATGCTCTAGTGTGTCTTAAGAGGTCCTTAGACCACTTAAGACACACTTGAGTGTTCTGATCTATCAAAAGGGGTCATGGGGACTCCCTAGTAGTCCTAGTATGCCTTATCATACGTTAGGACCCCTAGAGAGTGCCCATGCCACCTTTTGACACATTAGAATGCTCAAGTGTGTTTTAAAGGGTACTACGACCCATTAAGACACACTTGAGCATTCTATTGTGTCAAAAGGGGTCATGGGGACTCTCTAGGGGTCATAGTATGCCTTATCACTTGTTCAAACCACTACGGAGTCCCCATGACCCCTTTTGATACATTGGAACGCTCAAGTGTGTCTTAAGGAGTCTTATGACCCCTTAAGACACACTTGAGCAGTCCAATGTGTCAAAAGGGGCCACCAGGGAGTCCCCATGACCCCTTTTGATACATTGGAATACTCAAGTGTGTCTTAAGGAGTCCTCGGACCCCTTAAGACACACTTGACCATTCTAATGTGTCAAAATGGGTCATGGGGACACCCTATGGGTCCTAGTACACCTTATCATGCATTAGGACCCCTAGGGAGTCCCCATGACCCCTTTTGACACATTTGAATGCTCAAGTGTGTCTTAAGGCGTACTACAACCCACTAAGACACACTTGAGCATTCCAATGTGTCAAAAGTGGTCATGGAGACTCCCTAGGGATCGTAGTAGACCTTATCACATGTTAGGACCCCTAGGGAGTCCCATGACCCCTTTTGACACATTGGAATGCAAAAGTGTGTCTTGAGGGGTCTTAGGACTCCTTAAGACACACTTTTGCATTTCAATGTGTCAAAAGGGGTCATGGGTACTCCCTAGGAGTCCTAGTATGCCTTATCCCATGTTAGGACCCCTAGGGAGTCCCCATGACCCCTTTTGACACATTGGAATGCTCAAGTGTGTCTTAAGTCTTCCTAAGACCCCTTAAGAATCACATGATCATTCCAGTGTGTCAAACACATTCGTGGGGACTCCCTAGGTATCCTAATGCATGATAAGGCACACTAGGACCCCTAGGGATCCCCATGATCATGTTCGACACATTAGAATTCTCAAGTGTGTCTTAAGGGGTCCTAGTACCACTCCAAACACACTTGAGTGTTCTTATGTGTGGAAAAGGGGTCGTGGGGACTCCCTAGGGGTCATAGTATACCTTATCATGTGTTAAGACCCCTAGGGAGTCCCCATGACCCCTTTTCACACATTAGAATGCTCAAGTGTGTCCTAAGAGGTCCTAAGACCTCTTAAGACACACTTGAGTTTTCCAATGTTTCAAAAGGGGTCATGGGGACTCCCTAGGGGTACTTGTATGCCTTATCACATGTTAGGACACCTAGGGAGTCCCCATGACCCCTTTTGACATATTGGAATGCTCAAGTGTGTCTTAAGGGGTCCTAAGACCCCTTAAGACACACTTGAGCATTCCAATGTGTCAAAAGGGGTCACGGGGACTCGCTATGTGTCCCAATGCATGATAAGGCATACTAGGACACCTAGGGAGTCTGCATGACCCCTTCAGACACACTTGAGCATTCCAATGTGTCAAACGGGGTCATTAGGACTCCCTATGGGTCCTAGTATGCCTTATCATGCATTGGAACCCCTAGGGAGTCCCCATGACCTCTTTTGACACGTTGGAACACTCAAGTGTGTCTTAAGAGGTCTTAAGACCCCTTATAACATACTTGAGTGTTCCAATGTTTCAAAAGGGGTCATGGGGACTCCCTAGGTCTCCTAGTATGCCTTATCATGCATTAGGACACCTAGGGAGTCCCCATGACCCATTTTAACACATTGGAATGCTCAAGTGTGTCTTAAGGGGTCTTAGGACCTCTTACAATGCACTTGAGAATTCCAATATGTCAAAGGGATTCATGGGGACTCCCTAGGGGTCCTAACACATGGTAAGGTGTACTAGGACCCCTAGGGAGTCCCCATGACCCCGTTTGACACATTAGAATGCTCAAGTGTGTTTGAATGGGTCATGGGGACTCCCTATGGATCCTAGTATGCCTTATTAGGTGTTAGGACCTCGAGGGAGTTCCGATGACCCCTTTTAACACATTAGAATACTCAGTTGTGTCTGGAGGGGTCGTAGGACCACTTAAGACACACTTGAGCATTCTAATTTGTCAAAAGGGCTCAAGTGTATCTTAAGGGGTCTTAGGACCCCTTTGGACACACTTGAGCATTCCAATGTGTCAAAATAGGTGATCAAGACTCCCTAGGGGTCCTAGTATTCCTTATCATGTGTTAGGACCCCTAGGGAGTCCCCATGACCCCTTTTGACACATTGGAACACTCATGTGTGTCTTAAGGGGTCCTACGACCCCTTAAGACACACTTGAGCATTCAAATGTGTCAAAAGGGGTAATGGGAACTCCCTAGGGGTCCTAGTACACCTTATGATGCTTTAGGACCCCTAGGGAGTGCCGATGACCCCTTTTGACATATTAGAATGCTCAAGTGTGTCTTAAGGGGTCACACTTGAGCATTCCAATGTGTCAAAAGAGGTCCTAGTACACCTTATCACAGGTTAGGACCCTTAGGGAGTCCCCGTGACCACTTTTGACACATTGGAACACTCAAATGTGTCTTAAGGGGTTCTAAGACCCCATAAGACACACTTGAACATTCCAATGTGTCAAAAGGGGTCACAGGGACTCCCTAGGGGCCTAGTATGTCTTATCACACATTAGGACCCCTAGGGATTCCCCATGACCCCTTTTGACACATTGGAATGCTCAAGTGTGTCTTAAGGGCTCCTAAGACTACTTACGATAGACTTGAGCATTCCAATGTGTCAAAAGGGATCATCAGGACTCCCTAGGTGTCCTAGTATGCCTTTTCATGTGTTAGGACCCCTAGGGAATCCCCATGACCCCTTTTGACATGTTGGAATGCTCAAGTGACCCCTTTTGACACATTGGAACACTCAAGTTTGTCTTAAGGGGTCTTAAGACCCCCTAAGACACACTTGAGCATTCCAACATGTCAAAAGGGGTCATGGGGACTCCCTAGGGGTCTTAGTGCACCTTATCATGCGTTAGGACCCGTAGGGAGTCCCCATGACCCCTTTTGACACATTGGAATGCTCAAGTGTGTCTTGAGGGGTCCTGAGACCGCTTATGACGCACTTGAGCATTCCAATATGTCAAAAGGGGTCATCAGGACTCCCTAGGGGTCCTAGTATGCCTTATCATGTGTTAGGGCCACTAGGGAGTCCCCATGACCTCTTTTGACACATTGGAATGCTCAAGTGTGTCTTAAGGGATCTAAGACCCCTTAAGACACACTTGAGCATTCCAATGTGTCAAAAGGGGTCATGAGGACTCCGTAGGGGTCCTAGTATGCCTTATCACACATTAGGACCCCTAGGGAGTCCCCGTGACCCCTTTTGACACATTGGAATGCTCAAGTGTGTCTTAAGAGGTCCATACTAGGATCCTTAGCAAGTCCCCATGACCCCTAGGAAGTCTCTCTCTCTACCTCTTTTGAACTATTTTTCAAAGCCTCCATTTCTACGTAGCTTGGGTTTACAATGCCTGTAAAAGGCACATTTAATACAAAGATTTAGCCGACCACATTTAAAGACCTAAAAGAAATGAGAAAAAAATTTAGGCCAAAAATACATACCGGATTTCTGTATCTAGTACCATAAGTTTCAACAATCCAGCTGGCTTCCTCCACTAAGGCATGAAGAACTTCATTAATGTATGCTCTAGGTGGAAGATTATAATTTCCATATTTCTGTAAGAGATTCTCCCAAATTTGTAATATTATATTTAATATATTAGTATATCTATTATATATATATATTATATACATGTTAGTATATATATAATATATTATATATATTAGTATATTTAATACATTATTACATATAATACATTAGTATATATATAATATACATTATATATATCATATGCCTCTTTTCTATATATATATTATATACATCAATATATGTAAAAGTTCAATTTTTTTCATTTGCTCCCACCCTTTTTTCATTAGCCTGGGAATATCTGGTACTCGATATGGAATTGGATACCCAATTTTTTCCAGGTAATATTTGACCAAAATATTCCCTGTCCCCATAGACCAGAGAATCATGGGATTTTATACTTTTTTCACGCGTTGCAAAACAAAAAATGTGATTTGGGGCCCCTTGTTTGATTTTTGTTGACTTGTGGTCTCACCATGGGAAGCAACAGTCGTCGAAAGGCTAAACGCAAGAGGAAGCTGACAGATGATGAAATTCAAGCATATAGGGAAAAAGATAATGAAAATCATCGAAGAAGGAGAGAAGGTATGTTAAACATCAATCAAGGTGACCCCATAAATGTAGTTGTAAGTGAAGAGGATGTTCAATTTGAAAATGCACAGATGGAGATTGAAAATGTAGACTTTGGGAATGAAAAATGTTGCACAAGAACCACATGAATGTTATACATCTCCAAATTATATGCGAAATGGAGTCCCTTGCAATAAACATAATGAATCTTCAAATTCGGGGCTTTCAAGAACACCTAAATGGTTAATTGAAATTGAGGAGAACATTATGAATAATTGGGAAGGAAAGAGGTCACATAGAACCATTAGGTTGTGGGCTTCAAGACTTTATGATCAATTTTTTCGAACCAAGACATTGGTTGAGAAATGTCAAATTTTTGTGCAGTTGTTAAAGATGCAAAAGATGAGACCTGTGCTTGTGAAATTGAAGATTTGTGTGAACAAGAAAATGGAGAGAAATGCCATTGTTGTGAAGAATCTTTTCAATACTCTCAATAGCATTGGGAAGACTAGCAGAGAAAAAGACAAGAGAGTTTCTCGCAGGGTTATTACAACCTCCTTAGTAAGTCATCAGTTGAGAAAGGCTTATTTGATGAGACAAACTTGTGTTGACTTCAATATAGACCGTAAAACTTTGGGTAGAGCACTTGCAAGAAGAGAAAGACTTGATGATCCACTTCAAATTGATACATGGGCTTATGGTGGGAGACTTCCACATTTCGATAAGAAGCTAACTGATGTTGTCACGGATTAAATTCAACAATTTTGGGATGTAACTCAAGAGTGTCACAAAATGTGAAGGATGTCTTGAAGTTGAGAGTTGGCAATCGAGACCGCACTCCACATCCTAAACATTATGTGGAGGTAAGTCAAACAATGTTGTATAAAATTTTTTGTGAGACACATCCAACATTGAAAATATCACAAAGATCTTTTGAATCCGTGAAGCCATTTTATTGTGTACCTCTTAAGATTCAAAATACATGTTGTTGCAAATATCATGTTGAGTTTTCAATGCATCATGAATTATTATGGTCCATTCATTATACTTTGCATACTAATGAAATGCTAGAGGATTGTGGTGCAAGTGGTCTTTCCAAATCATCAAGAGACTTGCTAGATCAATTTTTATGTCATAGAGATGATGGTTGTTTATTTTATAAAAAAGATTGCTTAAATGCCAAGTGCTCAGAATGTGGTGGCTTGTCCAAGTTTAGAACATGTTTTCATGAGGGTTTGGAACACAATTTTGGAAAGACACTCGTCCAAAAAAAGGTATATGAAATAGTGAAATATACATTGAAGAGTGGAGGTGAAGGCTCTAGATGTGAGTTAGTTGCAAAAGAATACAATGTTGCTGATTTTATCTCAAATTTCAAGACAAATCTTTTTTACAAGTATGCACGGCATAGTCATAGGTCTCAATGGTTGGATCAACAATTCAGGACATGTAAGGACACTTTCCCCATTGGAACTATTATATCCGTTGTAGACTTTGCAGAGAACTATACATTGCAGCCCCAAAATGAGACTCAAGCTCAATATTACAATTCCATTCAGGTTGCTATTTTTGTACACATCACATATAGACATTATCCTAATAGCACAAAAGATGAGCGAAAGATAATCAGAGAGTACCATTTTTATATGAGTGATGATAGGTCTCACTCTCATGAGTTTGTTCAACATTGTTTCTAGAACTATTTTGACTTATTGCAGGAAAATGGTATTGCTATGGATAGGCATCTCATTTGGTCAGATAATTCCACCGGTCAATTTAAGAATGCTAGAATTTTTTATTGGTTGTGTAGAATGCATGTGGAGAGAGGTGTACCTCATATTTGGAGTTTTTTTGAGTCAGGGCATGGGAAAGGGGAGCATGATGGAGCAGGTGCGTCTGTGAAGAGAGCTCTAGTTAAGGAGAAATTAAGGATTTCAGGTGCTGTACTTCTTGATGCTCATTCTATTGTTGATTGGTGTACTTTAGCATTGTCACAAGGGGGGACTCTTGATTCTACAGTGTGTAGATTCTTTTGGTTGGTTGAGGAGGGAACTATAGGAGATAGATTGGATTGTCAAAAGTGAAAGACTCTTCAAAAATACATTCATTTCAAAGCTCCAATAGTAGTGCATGGACCATTTGGACACGAGAGTTGGCTTGTTTTTGCCCCATGTGTTTTCAGTATGATTGGGATCATTGTGAGTCAAGTGAGTGGGTGGATACATGGGTTCCATAGTATCTGACTCATTTATCTTTGACACTCTCTATAAGAAATGATGACATGGACACTTTAGTTGACTATGACCATCTTTCAGATCTTTTGAAGCCAAGAGATGTTTTTGCATTGGTTGCACCATAGGGGAATGATGAGAGGTCAGATTATTGGTTAGCACGTTCTGTACAAGGTAAATAGAATCTTGTACAACCGATGATAAATGGTGATGGGTTCACATATCCTACTGGTTCAATTGTTGTTGCGGGAACAATTGCTGCGAACATACATGATTAGAAAGAATGGAGTTCCCGCATTTCAAGACTATGAGAAGCACAAAACTATTCTCATGTATTCACTCCTTGTTATAGCAACAAATGTCATTTTTCAAAGCATCAAGGAAGACCAAAGAAAAAAGAACTTTGGACTATTACTACTGCTAATCATGAAGAACTATTGGAGACCCTGAAGCAAAGAGATGACCCTTTAGGAACACTTGACTAGGTAATAAGTTAACTTAGTGCATTGTTTTCTAAGTTTGTTAACCTTAATTTCAATACATTAATTTGACCTTTCTTAGATTGTATTTTGAGTCAATAAACTTGATTTTGCATGTGAATTGTAACTTGTGCAAGAGCACCTATGAAGATGCCTACAGTCACCATGGATCTAATCAGAGATAGAAGGACAAAATGATCCTTAATGGTTAATTGAGATCTTTTGAAGCCTATAATGGCAATTTGTAACAATCAATTTGATTTAAAAGTTAAATGTCCTAAAACTCTTCATAAGGACTTATGACCAAAATCATGTATGGGTGGCCAATAGTGCCAAGAAGGGATCTTACATGTCATATACTTATGTCATTTGCATGGTTTGAATTCTTACATGTTCGATTGTTGTTTCTAATGCTTTAAGGATATTATTTTTTATCATTTCAAACAATCTATAAAAGTTAAACCTCAAACATAATAAGCTCCATAGTTCAAATTTCACAAGCTTAATCATGATTAATTTCATAGTTCAAATTTCAAACATACCACTAACAGTTAGTTGAAAGCAGCTCAGCAATGTATCTTTCAAACCAACAATGATCTTTCATGGATCGTATCTTGGACCTCATGATAGGTATCAACAAATCATCAAGTGATACAGGATCATGTTTCTGAGGTCTACAATAACCTCTCTTAGTTCTGGGCAATTCAACTTCATTTGCATTTGGCAAGGTGATCTCAGTCGATGCCAAAATTTGGAGTGAGGGTCAGTTGAAAGTGGCTCAGTAGCATTTCTTTCAAACCATCCAACCTGACATCGAACCATCTACTCCATCAGCTCTAGTTGGCTGGGTAAATGCTAATGACAACCTCGTTCTACCCACAAAGTCACTGAAACGCTCGCGACCATGCTCGACCCAAGTGACCCCAAGGTGCACTAAGCGTGATTGGGCATCAATTTTCTAGGGCTCATATCTCAGACCTCATGAGAGGTATCGACAAACTATTAGTTGCTACGAGATCTTGTTTTCAAGGTCTACAATAACCTCTCTCAGTTTTGGGTGATTCAACTTTTTTTGCATTTGGTACGACAATCTCAGTCGATGCCAAAACTTGCAGTGAGGGTTAATTGAAAGTGGCTCAATAGCATATCTTTCAAACCATCTGACCTAGCATCGAACCATCTAATCCATCAGCTTTGGTTGGCTAGGTAAACACTAGTGACAACCCTGTTATGCCCATAGAGTCACCAAAACACTCGCGACCATGCTTGACCCAAGTGAACCCAAGGTGCATTAAGCATGATTGGGCAGCGATCTTCTAGGGCTTGTATCTCAAACCTCATGAGAGGTATCGACAAACCATCAGGTGCTATGGGATCATGTTTTCAAGGTCTACAATAATATATCTTGGTTTTGGGTGATTTGACTTCGTTTGCATTTGGCAAGGAGATCTCAGTCGATGCCAAAACTTGCAGTGAGGGTCAGTTGAAAGTGGCTCAACAACGTATCTTTCAAACCATCTAACTTAACATTGAACTGTCTACTCCATTAGCTCTAGTTAGCTGGGTAAATTCCAATGACAACCCTGTTCTACCCATAGAGTGACCGGAATGCTTGCGACCATGCTCAACCCAAGTGACCCCAAGTTGCACTAATCATGATTAGGAACAGGGCTCATATCTCAGACCTCATGAGAGTTATCGACAAACCATTAGGTGCTATGAGATCATGTTTTTGAGGTCTACAATAACCTCTCTCAGTTTTGAATGATTTGACTTCATTTGCATTTGGCAAGGTGATCTCACTCGATGCCAAAACTTGCAGTGAGGGTTAGTTGAAAGTGGTTCAGCAGCGTATCTTTCAAACCGTCTGACCTAGCATTGAACTATCTACTCCATCAGCTTTGGTTGGCTGGGTAAATGCTAGTGACAACCCCGTTCTACCCACAGAGTCAACGGAACACTCGCGACCACGCTCTATCCAAGTGACCCCAAGGTGCACTAAGCACGATTGGGCAGCAATTTTTCAGGGCTCATATTTCAAACCTTGTGAGAGGTATTGAAAAACCATCAAGTGCTATGGGATCATATTTTCAAGGTCTACAATAACCTCTCTCAATTTTGGGCGATTCAACTTCCTTTGCATTTGGCAAGGCGATCTCATTCGATGCCAAAACTTGCAATGAGGGTTTGTTGAAAGTGGCTCAGCACCGTATCTTTCAAACCATCCGACCTGGCATCAAACCATCTACACCATCAGCTCTAGTTAGTTGGGTAAACACTAATGAAAACCCCATTCTACCCACAAATTCACTGGAACACTCGCAACCACACTCGACCCAAGTGACCCCGAGGTGCACTAAGCACGATTGGGTAGTGATCTTTCATGGCTCATATCTTAGACCTTGTGAGAGGTATCAACAAACCATCAAGTGCTACAAGATCATGTTTTTGAGGTCTACAATAACCTCTCTCAATTTTGGGTGATTCAGCTTCGTTTGCATTTGGCAAGGTGATCTCAGTCGATGCCAAAACTTGTAGTGAGGGTCAGTTGAAAGTGGCTCAATAGTGTATCTTTCTAGCCATTCACCTTGGCATCAAACCATCTACTCCATCAGCTCCAGTTGGCCATGTAAATGCCAATGACAACCCCATTCTACCCATAGAGTCATCAGAATGCTCACGACCACACTCGACCCAAGTGACCCCAAGGTGCACTAAGAATGATTGCGCAGTGATCTTTCGGGGCTCGTATCTTAGACCTCATGTGAGGTATTGACAAACCATCAAGTGCTACAGGATCATTTTTTTGAGGTCTACAATAACCTCTCTCGGTTTTTGGTGATTTGACTTCATTTTCATTTGGCAAGGTGATCTTAGTCGATGCCAAAACTTGCTGTGAGGGTCAGTTGAAAGTGGCTCAACAGCGTATCTTTCAAACCGTCTAACCTAGCATTGAACTATCTACTCCATCAGCTCCGGTTGGTCAGGTAAATGCCAGTGACAATCCCATTCTTCCCACAAAGTCACCAGAATGCTCCCGACCATGCTCAACCCAAGTGATCCCAAGGTGCACTAAGCATGTTTGGGCAACAATCTTCTGGGGCTCATATCTTGGACCTCATGAGAGGTATCAACAAACTATTAGGTGCTACAAGATCGTGTTTTTGATTTCTACAATAACCTCTCTTAGTTTTGGGTAATTCAAATTTGTTTGCATTTGGTAAGGCGATCTCATTCGATGCCGAAACTTGCAGTGAGGGTCAGTTGAAAGTGGATCAGCAACATATCTTTCAAACCATCCAACCTGGCATCAAACCATCTACTCCATCAACTCTAGTTGGCTGGGTAAATGCTAGTGAGAACCTCATTCTTCCTACAAAGTCACCGTAACACTCGCGACCACGCTCGACCCAAGTGACCCCAAGGTTCACTAAGCACGATTGGGTAGTGATCTTTTAGGGCTTGTATCTTAGACCTCATGAGAGGTATCGACAAATCATTAGGTGCAACGTGATTATGTTTTTGAGGTCTACAATAACCTCTCTCAGTTTTCGGTAATTCAACTTCATTTGCATTTGGCAAGGTGATCTCACTCGATGCCAAAACTTGCAGTGAGGATCAGTTGAAAGTGGCTCAGCAACGTATCTTTCAAACCATCCGACTTGGCATCAAACTATCTACTCCATCAGCTCCGGTTGGCTGGGTAAATGCCAGTCACAACCCCATTCTACCCACAGAGTCACTGGAATGCTCGCGACCACGCTCGACCCAAGTGACCCCAAGGTGCACTAAGCACGATTGGGAAACAATCTTTCAGGGCTCATATCTCAGACCTCATGAGAGGTATTGAAAAACTGTTAGGTGTTGTGGGATCATGTTTTTGAGGTTTACAATAACCTCTCTCAGTTTTGGGTGATTCAACTTCATTTGCATTTGGCAAGGTGATCTCATTCGATGCCAAAACTTGCAGTGAGGGTCAGTTGAAAGTGGCTCAACAGCGTATCTTTCAAACCGTCTAACCTGGCATCGAACCATCTACTCCATCAACTCTGCTTGGTTGGGTAAATGATAGTGACAACTCCATTTTTCCCATAGAGTCACTGGAACGCTCGCGACCATGCTGGACCCAAGTGACCCCAAGGTGCACTAAGCACAATTGGGAAGTGATCTTCTAGGGCTCGTATCTTAGACCTCATGAGAGGTATCAACAAACCATTAGGTACTACGGGATCTTGTTTTCAAGGTCTACAATAACCTCTCTCAGTTTTGGGTGATTCAACTTCATTTGCATTTGGCAAGGTGATCTTAGTCAATGCCAAAACTTGCAGTGAGGGTCAGTTGAAAGTGGCTCAGTAGTGTATCTTTCAAACCATCTAACCTGGCATTGAACCATCTACTCCATCAGCTCTGGTTAGTCAGGTAAACACCAGTGACAACCCCGTTCTGCCCACAGAGTCACTGGAATGCTCGTGACCACGCTCGACCCAAGTGACCCCAAGGTGCACTAAGCATGATTGGGCAGAAATATTTTAGGGATTGTATCTCAGACCTCGTGAGAGGTATCAACAAACCATTAGGTTCTATGGGATCGTGTTTTCAAGGTCTACAATAACCTCTCTCAGTTTTGGGTGATTCGACTTCATTTTCATTTGGCAAGGTGATCTTAGTCGATGCCAAAACTTGCAGTTCGGGTTAGTTGAAAGTGGCTCAGTAGCGTATCTTTCAAACCATCTGACTTGGCATTGAACCATCTACTCCATCAACTTCTATTGGTTGGGTAAACGCCAGTGACAACCTCATTCCACCTGATGGAGCCTTAATTTTTAACAAAAATTAGGGCCTCCATTTGAGAAATAATGTTGGAGATTTGATAAAGTTGTCATTGATGTCATTGAAGGTTTTCTAGTTGCTCACAAGCTATACGAACACATACTATTAAGTGGAGATAAAAACTAAGATAGATAGCAAAGACTATTGAATAAATAGCATTGACAACTATGCAACTTGGCAATGTTGGAACATTAAGCATCATATCAGCATTCAAATGGAGTGAAGTATACACACCAACAATTAATGATCAAAGTCAACCCAAATAAATTTCATTTCCTCATAGATGTTAACAGCTACAACATATTACAAAGATGATAAACATATTATTTGGAAGAATATTACAAGACGCGGTAAAGTAAAACTCATCATGAATGTCCAGTCAACAATAATCAACCCATGAAGCAACAACTTCATCAAATGAAGTGAACACAACATGAGTTAAAGATTGATTAAACATATGCATATGAAGACATTCGAAGGAGCCATGCAGTAATAAAAAATAAATATACACAGTGCTAAGCATAGTTTGAAGGCAGTATTAAAATCATTCAATGAACATTTGAGAGATGATATATTCAAGAGATGTGTTTTTGTAAGTATGAGGGATATCATGTTGCGCAAACAATCATATATTATACACAATGGAAAATTAAATAGTCACATGTCATATCTATCAATGGTAATATTGAAGATTGGAAATGAAGACCATAAGCTGATACGATAATGGAGATTTTTTATAGCATGAAATGAAGGCTCCTACATACACGATGATATTGAAACATTATTGCCACCAGTTAAAATTATTATAAGTGCAAACAAAAAGAATTGAAAATGATCATATATGAAATTAGCAATGCAAGTATGAGACTGAATGCACACACAATTAAAAATAGCGACATAATTGATGGTATAGAATTTGTATACGAAAATTCATAGAAGTGGTAAATGAAACTCTCATATTAGTAGCGATTGAAGTTTTAATTTAGTGATGAAGAGTAGATGGCATGGTTTTTATTTTGCAGAGAAATGATCTTCAGTATTGGTACTGATGGCCTCATCATCATCTCAAGCACAGGGAAAGTTAAGCACCAGAAATCTATAGAAGTTAAACCTCAAACATAATAAGCTCCATGAATAGAGTATTCCAGAGTAAAGAAAAACAAATATAACTTCAACAGGATATAATTTAAATCATAATGATAATCATAGTCATGATATAACTTCACCATTCAATTCCATAAACATGAATAATAAATATGTATATACAAAAGATGATGCAAATATAACATATAAATGAACATTTTCTATATATGTATCAAATGTATCAAAAGTATGTCCATATACAAATATGGCACATGCCATTTCAAAATGTCTACAAAATCAATGTTTTAAGGTGTACAATGTGGCATATATGCCATCTCAAAATGTGCCAAGTGTCATCGCTAAATGACCACAAAACTAAAAATGCATCCTATGTTGTAGGGGGATCATCAAAATGTAGCCTCTTTGAAGAAGTGTTGGGCTTTGATTGATCCTACATAAAAAATGAGTTCAAACCAAAGTTAGATTGCTTACTTTATATGATTTGTACATATATATATAATTCATAATTCAAACACTAATTTAATTAAAATTATAACTGAATACAAATATTTGTACCTGGTCTTTCGATTGCCTACCATGATCAAGTGTCCTAGCATAAGTCCTAGGTAGCGAAGGGACCATGCTAGCAATACCAACTCTGATCTATAAATATATATTTGCAATAATTAAATTAGTAGAGTGGTGCAACATAGAGTAATAAATATACAAAATAGGATGATAGCATAATAAAATTACAAATTAATTGAACTAAAATTAAAACTTACGTCTGGTGATCCCTCCTCTAGAATAGTGGGCTGGGTCAACAAAGAAATGAAAGATTCTCGTGGGCCGTCCCTCACAGTCGGAGTAACCTATGAGAGTAAAAAGATTCTCAATTATATATCAATGTAATTCATCATAGCAACCTTGGTTACAAAATACAAATAACAATATGTAAAATTCTATGTACAATTGGGCTATCACTCCGAATCGAGACGCTTGTAACCCTACACTATCAAACCGGTGTCGAGACATCATCAATAGCACACCCTATACAATAAAGTGCAAGTAAAATATTTATTATTACACACAAGTGGCATACATATGCATGCATAATTAATCTTAAACAATTAACTATCTTTCCTTTGTCGAGACCTGATGAAGGAACCCCCTCATGCCCCCCACTGACATCGGCTGTAGCCTACAAGAACACAATAAGATGACAATATATATTAGTAAATGTATGAATTTTATTGCTATAATTGATAGAGATTTAAGTATGTACACCAAATGATATTAAAAAAAACTAATGGGTACATATTTTATAATATACCGTATAGTCATCAAGGCCAAATGAAATGGCCAAAAGTGTGGACTTATCCACTTGTCTCACCTCCTCCTATGTCATTGACTGAACATAAATGGAAAAAATATATATACATAAGTGCATGCAATAATTAAAACTAATCTAAAGAAATAAATTATTTTTAAATTATATAAGTCATGTGACAAATTTATTTATAATGTTTACTCTTACCGTATCAACAGGAGTCAATGGCTCTACATGCACCTCCTGAGCACTCTCATGAGATGTAGATGCTCCATGAGGTGTTGCAGCCTTTGTAGCTGCATCTCCTATATCATCCTCATCAATATCATGAAACTGATATGTATTAGAATTAGTAAGCGGTCCAAGGCACATATGCCTACACATAATGCACATATGGGGCTCGCATACATGTGAACTCTGATGAGATGTCGATGCACCAGCAGCATCCATAGGAGGCAACACTGACCTGGTCTATGTGATCAATTGATCACTCAGTAAATGAATGGCCCTAATAGTCTATGAGGCAGCCTCTGCAATGATATCAGGATGCTGCACTGGAGGAGGGGGTGTGACATCAGTGGGGGGGACAAAGGTAGTGGCCTTTCAGTGCTGGGAAGATGGCCTAGTCTAAGGAGCTCCTCTGCCTATGCCCATGTTGGGCCTCATACTCCAATAATCAACATGGTGACCAAGCACAAACTCAACATACAATTTTTTAATGAAATAAAATGGGACCTCCAAATTGATATGGGGTGGTTTATCAAAAACCATCCACCAACAATCCCAAAAGTTTGTGCGCATTGCTTCATTTGTGCACCATTTTATTGATAATTTGGGCTTTTTGTGGTCAACTGGTATTCCAATTTTAGGATCGACAAAAAGGGTGGCTATATCTTCCTTAGTTATATTAAGGACCACAATCCCATCATGGTCAAGCCTGTCATCAAATTGGGCATGCATATCATCACGCCAATGAAGAGTAGCATTATGTTGCTGCGTGAGTGTGTCAATATTTCCAACAATTGTATTTAGTGTGGCAAGCAGGGGACCTAATGTAGGTATATTTTGATACATGTTTTAGAAACCTCATATCGTGTTCAAATTTTCTTGTATCAAATCTTGTAAAGATTTAGGGTTTAGATATGGGGGATTGTTTTTGGGATCGTTATTTGGTGCAGGAGGGTTATTTTCTTCATTGTTTTCAGCCATGCCTGATTAAATAAAAAACAAATCTAAATTTCAATCTAATTTCATATATTATTACAAATATAAATACAAAACCCTATTTTTAAAAAAAATGCTACATTTAGCATGAAAATGAAATAAATTAATAAAAATTATACAAATAACTACTTATAGAATATGCCCAGAGTTGAATTTGTTGTTTCCAATATTAGGTACTTAAAAATATATTGGGTATATAAAAATTGTGGAAATAAACTTGAAGAAAATCGCGCAAGGAAATGAAGAAAAGGGCTCGCGGGTTTCAGATTTATGCCACAGTTATCAGGTACCTAATAAGGTCAGTGCTTTGGTGGTAGGTTTTCCCAAGTGTATTGACACCCATGCCTACTAAAAAGTCAACAAACGCTTTCATGCGCTTTTGGATGAGTGAAAAGTGAATATTTTTCACATCGCCACTTTTTGGCCCCTCATGATCTTGCACATACCCACTAGATGATTTCATTGCTATGATTGCTAAGAAAGAAGGAAAAGGAAAAGGAAAATATGAAGTTCAGTTACCATTCAAATGCTTTTCATGTAACAAGATTGGTCACTTTGCATCTATGTGTCCTACAAGAGTCAAGAAGTTAAAAACTAATTACAAGCCTAAGTATACAAAACAATGTTACTATGTTGGAGATGGAGTATTAGATGAAGATTCAGTAGAAGATGAAATTGGATTCATTGCTATTGAATATATGGAGAATATGTTTGATGAGATGGATCTTGAAGATGAAAATAAAGCACAAGAGTTAGAATTAATTTCACAAGACATTAGAACAGACTGGATCATTGACAGTGGTTGTTCACATCACATGACAGGAGACAAAGATAGATTTGTACATATGGATAAGTACAAAGGTGGCATGGCTAGATTTGGAGACAACACTCCTAAAACTATCATAGGTAGAGGAGTTATCACCTTGGATGGAAAGAATAACACTGATGATGTTCTATATGTTGATGGTTTGCAGCATAACCTACTAAGTATTGGACAGTTTCTTGACAAAGGATATCAGTTGGAATTGAAAAAAAATAAGTGCATCATTAATAACAAAGAAGGAGAAATAATTGCATCAGGTTCAAAGACAAAAGGTAATATTTTTCAACTTAATTCAAAAGCAAGTTGTTTTGTTGCTAAAGTAGATGACACTTGGTTATGGCACAAAAGACTATGTCACATTAATTTTGATAATATAATAAAGATAAGCAATGTAAAGGCAGTAAGAGACCTTCTTAGCATTGAAAAAATAGTTGATACAATATGCAGGGAATGTGTGATGGGAAAACATGTGAGGAATTCATTCAGAAGCAAGCATAATTTGGCAGAGAACAAATTGGTTCTAGTGCATACAGATTTATGTGGACCAACTCAAACAAGATCATAATATGGTGAAAGGTACTTTATTTTGTTTTTTTATGATTATTTTAGAATGATGTGGGTTGTGTTCTTAAAAGATAAATCAGAAGCATTTGAGAAGTTCAAAATATTTGAAGCTAAAGTTAAAAATGAGTCTGGATTAAAGATAAAATGTCTAAGATCATATAGAGGAGGAGAATTCACCTCTAACAGATTTTATGAGTATTGCTAAGAACATGGGATAAAGAGATAGCTAAGTGCACCTAGAACCCCTTAGTAGAATGGAATTGTAGAAAGAAGAAATATGGTCATACTTGACACAACTCGCACCATCATGATTGAAGGAAATGTTGCACACACCTATTGGAGAGATGCGGTCAATACTGTAGTCTATACTATCAATAGAATTCAATTAAGGCCAGATGCAGAAAATTTCCCTTATGAGCTATGGTTTGGGAATGTACCTACAGTAAAATACTTTAGAATCTTTTGAAGCAAGTGCTACATCAAGAGAGATGAAACTATTGGCAAGTTTGATGCAAGAAGCGATGAAGGTATTTTTCTTGGTTACTCTACTAAAAGCAAAGCTTATAGATGTTTTAACTTAAGATTGAAGAAGATTATTGAAAGTGCACATGTAATACCCCTTTAACCCTAATATAACTTTTGTGTTTCTGAAAGAATTAAGATCTTTCGATGTTTTCTTACAGCTTAAGTTGTACATGATACTTGTTTGATCTATTCCTATAGTTGTTTATAATAATTTCATAAGCTAGTACTCAATGATTTTAATATCAGACATACTATCTAAAGGTATCACTTTATCTCCATGTATGTATTGAGTACCTACAAGACCTTTATGAACATAGTTAGGATGTTATATGATATGTACTTGATAGATATATATAAGTGGTTATTTATTTTTTCTTCTATTAAGGTTACTTTGGATGAATCTTGTATCTCACTTGATGATTTGATTATGTTGATTTATTATTAGTATTGATAAGAGACTAACACAATGCTTGAGATTCTAACCTTCGTTATGATGATGCTACATGCTTTGAGTGTATATATATACATGATGTGTTTTCATGATTCAGGACGAAGTCGTAGTTACTCACATAGCTGAGGTCCACACGATGTATCGATCCTGGTCATCTGTCTGCAATGTTTTCTTTTATATGTATATTCATGCATATGTATTTCTTCTTTGCGATGCAGGCTTGCAGGTACTGGGCATCGACTTCACCTGGCTTCACAGGTCTGAGCATGCCCTCAAATCCTTGATGGTTGTTGTTATGGAGATAGTACTAAGGCCCCTACATGAGTCTTCCTTTGTCATTATTCCAATTTGGGAATATTAGGGTTCCTTCTTTGTCAGTCAACCTTTGGGTCAAAAACCCAGATCCAACGCACCCGGTTGGGCATGGTTGTAGTTAGTGCCTTGTGGCCACTTGAATTCATTTGGTTGTATGATTTGTTTACTCATTTTATTTATTTCTCCTTCTTGGTATGATTCTTAGTTAATCTTTCTATGTTGTGTTTCAGGAGTTTGGCTTGACTTTCCTTGTTGACTTTGGTTGACCTTGTTTGATCTTATGGTTTTCTCGATATGTTTCATAGATGATTTGTATGGCCTCTTTGGATGATTAGATTTATTTTGAGGCATGTGATTTTATTCTACCTCAGTGTTATATCCTATAGTAATTATAAATAGGTAATAATATTGTGATCTATTACTTCATAATCTTATAGATTATAGTGATTGGTATTTGGCATGTATCTATATAAATATAAATATATATATATATATATATATATATATATATATATAGAAATATATATATGGGTGCAAACATATATGTATTTATATATATATAATTTATATGTGATTATATGTTAATTATTGTAGATATTGTTGATGGTGTATATTTTTGGATTAATGTAAAGTATAATATTATTAATAATTAAATATTAAATAATGCGAGGTATATTATTCTCAATTGTTAATTATTAATAATGAGGATAGGTTATATATATAGATATTGATGTAATTAATGATGGCATATGCATATATGTTAGGATAATATTACATGTGTGTATAAATGAATACAAATAATCTTTTATTGTATATTTGAGTAATATAGTTGTATGATATTAAGTTATTTTATAATACCCTTTAGTTAAGAGTTAGTTGGGAGTTGGTTACTTTTCCTCTCAACCTTTGGAAATCTATTTATATGCACTACTTTCTCATTTGAAGGGAGGGGATTTTGGGGGCTGAAGCATTGAGGAGAGGATGGCCTTACTTTTCATGGAGATTTTGGAGAGAAAACTTGGAGATGTGAAGGAGAGTTTGTAAGCATATGTATTTAAGAATTTTTGGTTATCTTTGCTTTTGGGAGAGAGACATTTTTGTGAGAATTTCAGTAGTTGAGAGAGGGATTCTTTGCTATGGAATTATTTCTTTCTTTCATGGAGATTTCTGAAAGTGGATAGGGTTTGAAGGATGCATCTCAAGTTTGGATTTGTCTTCTCTTTTGTTTCCTTCCTTCTTCGATTCAACCTTCGTAGGACATGAGGTATGGATTGAATATTTTAGTTACTTGATGTATCTGATAGATTATAGATCTATTTATATATTATAATTATTTATTATATCTGTACTTTTCATTTGTATGGTTATTTTAAAGTTTTGAGTTTTTGTTTGTAAGAATTGGCATGTGTTTTCCTAGGGTTTTTAGCAACCCATTTTTGGAGATCTGTTATTATAACAATTTAAATTGCATCTAAAGTTTTACTAAATTTATTTTATGGAAGTAAAATTCACAGATATCAAATGGGTATCTCTTTGATTTTATTTTTAGGGTCGAATTAATGCCTTATTTTTGACATTTTGGCAGACTATGCCTGTCCATTCTTGATTCTGAATTTTCTGTCAAATGTATTCGTATGCTACAGGCTGATATGATTATATAAAAGTCTAAATTTGATATCAAAGATTCTCTTAAGTATTATCTTTCATTTCCAATTGGTTTGGTGAATTTTAATTATGTTTTGTGAAAATTACAACCGTTTTAGTGAAGGCAGGTTTAAACCCTAACCAGAATTTTCTGTTTTAAACCAGAAGTCATAACTTTCTTTCCCACCGTTGGATCTTCCTAAAAATAAAATTGAGAGTCCATAATTATGTTATCTAAATCTCCACCAAAGAGATTTCCTTTATTTTATGTTTTGTGGAAGATATGGATGACTGTTCTATGATGACTATTCTTTGCATTTAATCCTTGCTTGAAATAATTCAATTTAAGAACATCATTAAGTTTTAAGGTTTCGTATGGTTACCAGAGGCTATTAGAATTTTTTTTTGGTTAATTGGATCTATTTATACTCTGAATATGTTTATAATATCACTTGGATGTCTTCTTATATGTTTGGAACATTCTGAATGCCATATTGGGTTTAGGGTTGTCAAGTGGACTAGGGACAACATATGTTTTCCTAAACTCAATCAAATGTTGTTATGGAATTGATATGAATTCTTGATGATGAATATATTATGTTCTTATGATTTTTATATGTATGTTAGGGAACCTAAGTACACTAGGTGAGTGGCTCATAGTGAGGGGCCGGGCCCCTAAGTGGCTAGTACCAGGATAACCTACTATGAGTTATTTAATCAAGTGATAACCTAAATAAATGAATTGGGAATGGGAGATTATTGGAATGGGAAATTACACATTAATCAAGATTAATTGTGCCTCACCCATGCCTTTAGTGCTAGTAAAGACTAAGGATGGGATTGGGAGAAGGTACCTATGCGTAGGTACAACTGAATGACCTTGTCTGTACGAGAGGTATTCGGTTCCGCATGTGCCTACTTGGGGGCCGGGGCCAAGAGTGGCTAGTACCAGGACAACCCAAGGGGTGAGGGCTATGCGATGACACTCACCTAGCTTTTAGCTTAGAGTCTCTATCAAATTTGATCATGCCTCTGGTATTCCTTGTGGTCTTCTTGTCTTTTCTTTTTTTTGTTGTGACTTTGGGGAACTTTTATCACCACCTTAGGAATTTTCTAGTTGTTACCTCTTGTATGGGCCTTTGGTTCTATCTCCTAGCTCGGGGGAGTGGGCCTATTGGTTCCACGTGGTTGGGTGGTTAATATTTATATCGAGGTATTGATCGTGATTCTTTGGATGATCCTAGCACATATTCCTTTCCAGATCTACAGTTGAAGATTTCTTATTGGATATTTTAATATGTTGAGATGTAATTATGTATTTTTATTCATGTAATTTTTAATCTCCTAAAAGGAGTCTTGTAGTATTGATGTAATCTCAATTCAAAGCAATGCATAAGGGAATGGGTAGTTCTAGGTAAAAGAAAGGGAAAAGAATGTGAAATATTGGACATGTTACTAGCATTAAAAGAAAGTGTTTATGTTATTTATCCTATCCTCTTATGTTGTCCATGTGTAAAGGAAATAATCTTAAATATAATTATATATAATGATGTATCACAACAATAATGTATTCTCTCTTGATGAAAGAATTCAAGAAAATTATTGAGAAATGATAGATTAGTGATTGGAATTACTAACAATGAATGGTTATGAAACAATGCAATAGAATAGTAATTTGATTTTAATGTTAATACTTGGTTCATGTTAATGAAATACCTAGGATAATGCCTACCTTAATGAATATTAATCTCTTACCTAAATTATTAGAGAAAAGTGATATAAAGGATAGTAGATGTAGATGAAATCAATATGAATTTATGGAATGAGTTGATAAAACGAATAATGATGTTGGATGATTAACCTATGTTTAATAAAAGAAATAAGTTAGGGACATTTAACTTGGTGCATTAAAATGAATGTAGATCTTTTAAGCTCATGATTCCGTGAATATCTTATGCATGTAAATGGTTTATATGATGCTGCTTAGGTAGCGACGTTAGTGAACCCAGGAGGACTTAAGTTGTATAAATCTTACATTCTAGTAGTAGAAAATTATTTCTTCTTTTAGAAATATGAAGTTTAATGATGAATATTATTCTAGTTAAAAAAAAAAATTTAAAAAAAAAAATTCACTACTTTCATTTTATAGAGGTTTTATGTCTTGTCCTCTTGGGTTGCCTGGCGGGGCGTTACAGCACATGTAAAGACTGATGGGAATTTTATGATTCAAGAGAGATATCATGATTATGCACCTATGATAGAAGAAGAACCTAGACCTACTAGTAGAGAAACAATTGTTGAAGAAATGTTTGACAGCATTGATGTATTGTTCAATGACCCCGCAAAAAGTGAAGAAGAATAACAAAAGATAGATGAGAGAGTCACACCTAATGTTCCTAAATTCACATATAGATACCATTCAAAATAAGACATCATTGGAGATCAGAACAACAAAGTCATGACAATATCAAAAGCAAAAAGTTCTACAGTTGATAAAGCGGTATGTTTACTTTCACAAATTGAACCCTTAAGTGTTGAAGATGCTTGTACTAATTCAGATTGGCATGAAGCAATGAAAGAAGAGCTAGATCATATAGTTAAGAATGATACATGGGAATTGGTCCCTAGACCTAGTGACAAGAATGTGATTGGTGTACACACTAAATAGTGGACTTCTCTAAATTATTGCTTTCAAGAGAATCCATGGATTGGAAAGCTTGAGAAATTGATTTAGAGCTCCTTAGGCATGGAGTGCAAGGGTCTTAAGAGTGCTCTTAGCTAGAGCTATTAAGCCAATAACCTTGCTAGTAAACCACACAATGAGAGATTCAAATGAAGACAAGGGCAAGAATGCCAATATCCCCAAGAATCACTATGAAATGCAAATGCAACTAGATTAAGATGAATATGCAAGCTAGAAATGAGAGATGCAAGATAAGGTATGGAAATGAAAGTACAAGCTATGCTATGAAAAGGAAAGATGCAAGAAATGAAACTATAATAGCATGTAAATATGAAATCCAAGAATGCTCCAAATCTCCAAAGCTCCAAAATCACCTAGAAAACCTGCAACATAACATTAGTATTCAAAAGATGCCTATGCAAATGAGAAGAGAGCTCTTCTTTTATAGGAAATGAAGAGGAATGGACCATGGAGATTAAGAGGCAAAAGATTTAATCAAGGGTGGAGCTTGAAAGAGGAAGAATCCACGTGCACAAAAATCCTCTAATGAGAAAATAAGAGTTGACTTTTGTGTCCATATGAGATAAAAAGTGTTTTTTCCCTTTTTATAAAATAAGAATAATGCTTTATTTGTGCAACTTAGGATAAGAGGAAAAGTGGGGGCTTTTTATTTAATTAAAAGAGGAGGAGATTCCTTTTAATTAAATAAAGACTTAGGATAAAATGGTTAGCCCATAGAAAATAATTGAATAAATGATAGAACTAGGAGTTGATCAAGAATAAGAAATTGATGATTTTAGCAAATAATGCTAGAAAGGGGCTAATAGTCTAAGTGACCATTTTTAGGTGTATACATTTGCCCCTCTTTAACTAATGTGTGATCGATCTAGGAACACATTACATCAAAGGATAGATCAGCCAAGAAAGCAATATATAGCGGTCTGACTCCAAAGTATGAAGTGCAGAGAGATAGAAAATCTTGCATGGTCAGCCTGGTAGCAATAGTATTGAGCACTTAGGAAAGAGATGGACAGTATTAGAACTTGAGATGAGAACTAACATGTCAAGCACAAAGATAGATCGATCAGAGCAAATGGAATGGTCAAGCATATGCTCCAGAGAATAGCCAATAGGATATGATGTGTCTGCCCCCTCGGGATCGAAAGCAAAATTAGGTAGAGGGAAGGCAGAAGCAAGAGCAACATGATCAAATCACTAGAAATCATAATCGATGATGAAAGATGATAGAATAACCATCAAGTAGTGAAGATATGCCCCAGTCAAGACCTTAGAGAGAGATGAATTAAATGAATGAAAGACTAGAAGGATGAGAGAGATGGAGATGAGGAGAGAAAGATGCCCCAACAAAGATTGAATGATCTAGCCTCAAAAGGTCAGCCAACTGCGTGGAAGAAGGAAAAATGCAATTTCGACGATCAAGGTGAACTTGGATTTTGGTTTCAATCCTGAAATGAAGAGAAAATGATGTGATATGAAAGACAAGAAGGAAAAGACATGATCGGGAAGAAGTGAAAGATGAGTGCAGTTGACTAATAGATCCACAGAAGATGAAAGGAGAGCTCTCTCCATATGCAAGATGTAAAACTAACTAACATGAACCTAAAAATGCAATCTACTATGAAAAAGTGGTTGACTTGCAAGGTCACAATGCCAATAGACATCTAATAATCATCATCGAGCTTTATTGGTAACGTCAAAAGATCATACAATACACACTAGTATGACTATGTGAATATGAATATGATCTATATCATATAGAAATGTGGGAATCCCACCTAGGCACCAAAGACATGTAGGTCAAGATGACTAGTGTAGTGAGATTACCTAAGTTTTCTATAGCGAGATTATGCTTGCATCAGGACATAAGAAGGTCAAGATGGCTATAAGCATGCACTCACATAAAATAGTCAAGGATAATACCTTGTAGATCCTAGGTGTCAAGTGGAACAAGCATAAATGCTAATGACAATTAAGACTAACAAAATATACCCACAAGCAGAAAAAGCAATAAAACATGTCCTCATGCCCTCGGTCTTCTAGCTATGCATCATTGAAAACTATCATAAGGAGAGAAAACTCATCAAAGAAATCATCATAGACAACAGACAAAGAAAACAAAGTCAAACAAGTCTCAGCGAGTCAAGTGTTTAAGTGCGTGTGTGTAGGTCATAGAGTCAAACTTTGAGTATCACACCTGTTAGTGAGAAATATTGCATTTCATGCTAGACTGTGGGAAAGACATCTGATAAGTGTTGAGAAACACTCGATGCTAGGAAAGTGTTGAAAAACACAATTGGGGTGGTGTTGAAAAACACCGTTGGAACCAAGTGGCCCAAGAAACCCGAATGCATAAAGAGACCCAAGATAAGCTAGAACAACGTATGCCCCTTAGAATAAGACAAGAGTCAATTCCAGGCTAGGAGAGGCAAAGTGAGAAGTGGAGTGAAGGAGTGCCATGCAAGACTGATAGACATAGGTGCAAGGGTCTCAAGTAGCATTTGTTTCCAAGTTTCCACCACTTGATAGATTTTTTTAGGATTTTTTTCAATTTTTTTGTATTTTTGCTACCAAGGCGTCTGTTTCTAGGTTTTCACCAAGGCACTTTTTCTATTTTTTTTGAATTTTTGAATTTTTTGATTTTTTTGGTGAGACATCAAAGCACCTATTGCTAGGTTTTCACTAGGATGCTCATTTTTTTAGTACTGTTTATGCTTTTTAGGATTTTTTCAAGATCAATAAAAATATGTACAAAGAGCTCTAGAACTTCAGACATAGTACTTCTTCAGATGTAGATAATTGGTAGGCCCAGTAAGCTCTTCTCCCTTTGATGTAGATAACTAAGAGGCCTCAGACCCAAATGCTACTATGATAATACAAGGCCCTGACCAATAGGAACCAGCCCTAAGCAATTTCCAAGCTAGCGTGGGATCATTAAAGTGTGATCTACATATACCGTCATGGACTTCAGCTAGCACTTTGTTTGACTCCTCTATTTCTAGACACCACAGGAGAGTTCCATCTAGACCCTTCCTATATAAGTCACCGGAGATGAGGGTAAAGTGTGAGGCATTATAGATGAGATTTTTAAGGATAACGTGATCTTGAAAATAGGAAAAGATGGTGGCATTGTAGGAATTGTGGGCAGGATAGCGTAATTCTTCCACCAGGAACTAGAAGCGGGATTTATGCTTTGTCAATTATAAAATGGATGCTGAAGTAACCAAGGCATTAGTAGCTTTGATTTGAGCTCTAGGAATGTGCTGAAATATGATAGATGTGAAATAATTCTTGAAAAATTTCACCATTTTTTTATAGAGAATCATCTTGTTAGCTTTTATTTGAGAATCATCATTTTTTAGCAGGTCTTTATTTTTACTTTTTTGAGGTTCAGATACCGCCACAATGTGGTTTTCACCATTTGACCATTGCTCTTTTCTTTTGATTTGATGATTGAGATACTTTATTTTTTATTTAGTCCTTTTTGTTGCTAGTTCACTGGTGGAAGAAGTAACAGGTTCACTAGTATGTTGATCCTAGGTGGACCAAGCTATGAGATCTGATTTTGTGAGATGAAATGAAGTGACTGGTTCAATAGCATTTATCTGAGGGATGTCATCTTTGGGGACAAGAGAGGTCGAGCCTATAGGGTAAGCTCTGAAAGTGTTAAGATCTAGACTTGTCATAGAAGTACTAGCGTGGTCCACTAAAGCAATACATGGATTAAACTCATCAGACCCTATGCGAGACTCATCAAATATGTTGGGTTGGTCACCATGAGTATGAACCACATCCACTTCCATATCCACTAT
Organism: Chamaecyparis obtusa; assembly: GCA_027943335.1. Lineage (NCBI taxonomy): Eukaryota > Viridiplantae > Streptophyta > Pinopsida > Cupressales > Cupressaceae > Chamaecyparis > Chamaecyparis obtusa. Next base: position 164,639 of record BSBK01008329.1, on the reverse strand, counting down.
GGAAGATCCGTCAGAGAGAGTATCCCATTCATATTCATTTGAATCTGTTGTTACACTTCTATTGGGATGCTTGCACCAAGAAGGTTTAGGACCTTTAGAAGTAGAGGCTTCAACGTCATTATGTGTGAGATCTCCTCTTTTCATTAAGCATGCAATATTTCTACAATGTCTATCAAAGGTCAATGACTCATTAGGTATAAAATTTTTGGATGTGGAGACTTTAGCGGTATCATCAGTAGACAGGCATTCTCCTTCCCAAAGGAGTGAAGTAGAAGGAAGATTGTCTACCATTTGAGCCATAGTGTGCAGTGGTGACTCATATGTATCTTTTTCTGAATCACTAATCATGGGAGCATTTCTAGAACATGTAGGGAGGTCATCATTGGCACCATATCCTAGACCTATTGTAATCTTAGAGGGTCGGCCATTAGTATGACTCAAAGGCTTGACTAGGGCGTGCCCATTATCATTTATAGGTCTGTGACCTTGATAGCCCATTTGCTGCAAAAATTTATAGCCTTTACCATAGCACTTAGGAGAAATAGGAGTAGCAATAGTGGTACTATCTTCTTCATCTCTATAGATCCATTATCTAACAGCTTGTTCTTCTCTTTCTGCCTCTAGGGGTACAGACGCTTGAACAAAATTACCAAAAATTGTCATGGCAGAAGCATAAGGCTTCATCTTATCAGAAGGTCTCCCATATGATCTAGGAGAAGTAGGGATAGCAACAATGGAATCCAGCATGTACTCACCCATACCCAGGCTCATCATCTTAAAAATTTTCTTGGTAGTAGCTAGGGATGCAGTAGGATCATTAGAGGGTTTGTTGTGAGGAACAAACATTTCAACAGCAACAAGAGTATTGATAGCAATAGTATGATCCCCGGGGATCACAATTCAGCTCCTTTATGTGGAAATTTGACACACTAATGGTATGTAGAAGGCACAAATTACATGTCATGGATCCAAGGATGACCCAAAAGAATGTTATAAGCAAGTGGGATGTCCAATACTTGGAACATAATCTCTTTTGTTACTAGGCCCACTCGGACAGGTAGCGTGACAAGACCTTTGGAAGATCTTTCAACTTCATCATATGCTTTTATAGTAATTTTCCATTTAGGATCAACAACAAATTTTGACAAACCCAGTTGTTGTATGACATTGAAAGAAACAATATTTAACCTAGCACCATTGTCTATCAGGACTCGGCGAACTCGGGTATGGTAGACCATAACTTCAATATCTAAGGCAAGATTGTGAGGGTGACTAATAGATACATGATCTTTTGTAGAAAAAGATAGATAATGAGTGATGAGATGTGGTTGACCATAGCCTGGAACCTATCTAGGTCAATGTCATTAGGGACATTAGTTGTATGCAAAGCCTTTTCAAGGATCTCCTTGTGCAAAGGGGATAGCTCAAGAAACTCAAAAATAGATAACTGTGCCGATGTCCGTTGCAACTGATGGACAAGATCATAGCTAGATAGAGCTGAAGGAACTATTGGTTTGGAAGATGAGGCTTGTTTAGGATCAAGTGTAGTTTTAAGGACCATTTAGCTTGCCCCCTAGTAACAACATTCAATGCCTCACTTCGGGAAGATGAACTACCACGTGTTTGCAAGACCAACTTTGGCATACCATGATTGGCTTTATTATCATCTTGAGGTCACATCATAAGAACATTCTCAATGGGATCTACCATGTTGATCATAGGTTAATGAAAAGTATATGTATAGTTGATCTTAGCATCATGATTCTTCTTATGTGCTTGAGAGGTTTCACCTTTGTCATACTTAGGTAGAGGATCTTTGAAAGCTGTGTGATTAAAATTTTTAACTAAGCCATCTATGAGAACTGTGCCTCCCTCAATGAAATCTTGTATAGCATCTTTAAGTGTGAAACAATTGTCAGTCTTGTGTCCCTTGTTTCTATGATAGTGGTAGTAATGATCCTCTCTCCACCAATCAGGCTTAACTGGTGAATCATAGGGACGCATTTTCTCAGGAAGCGTAAGATAATTATTTTCAACCAAAGTCTTAAGAATCACATCATATGGTTTAGCCAATGGGGTATAGACCCGTCGTCGAAATTGCTTCTTTGGCTTATCGCATTTTGAGGCTTAGGAGCATTTTGAGCATTGGCAGCTTCTTCTTGTTTTGTTGTGTAGATGGCATTAGAAAGGTTGAAAGTAGGCTCTTTAGCTTTAGGGACATCTACAACCCCATCATTGACAACATACTTATTCCTATTCCAAGGTTTTCTCTTGTCTTTGCCCTTGGTTCTAGTATCTTTATTAATAACAATATCCCTCTTTTTGATGGCCACATCCTCAATCTAATATGCACTTTTAACCATGTCATTGAAAGAGGAGAACAATTGCTTCCTTAGATCATAATATAGCTCAGGCACAAGAGTGTTGACAAAAATGTCAATCTTTTCCTTTTTGGGTAACTGACAAGGATATCGAGAATACAATGACCTCCAACATTGCAAATAGGTAGCAAATAACTCTCCTTGGTTTTGTCTCAAAGCACCAAGATCTATCATGGTGATAGGTTGTTGGATATTGTATGAATAGTGTTGTGTGAAGTGCATAGCCAACTCATCAAAAGTCTTCAAAGGAGGTGTCAACTTTGCAAACCATTCTAAAGCTTGTCCTCTTAAGCTTTGAGGGAATAATAGTAGCAAAAATGTGTCTTTGTGAAGAAAGTCCATGCTAAGAGTGTAAAAGTGATGCACATGGTCATGGGGATCACCATTTCCATCATACTTATCATACTTAGGAACCTCAATGTCCCTAGGAAATGGGACCATATATAGACTCTTATCAAAAGGAAGAGCACAAATTGATTCTACAAAAGAGACCTTTGGAGGCTCTCTTTCGATTGCCATTTGGGTAAGGTGTTGATTTTTCCACCATAATTCTTCCTGAAGGACTTCCAATTCAGTTGGTACTCTTTGTTGGACAATTTGTTTGACATCATAGCCAGGAGGAAGCTTGTATCCTCTAGAAGTCATATATTGGAAATATTGGTCTCCATTACGCTCTAAAAGCTTGAGCATCTTTTGTTGGGAGTCCTCATCTTGTTCAAATGCAATAAGATCCTCACTAGAAATATCATCAATGGCCTCTTCCTCATGGTGAGAGGGAGGTGGTCTAGGAGGTGAAGAAGGTACATCAAAAGTCCACCTTGGAGGGGACCTTGGTGGCATCTTGTTTCCGTTGTTGCCACTGGTGCCAAAGAAAGGTCTATTTTCATAGCTACTAGTCTCGGGTTGTTCATGGGACATCCATGTTGAAGTCATGTGCCTAGTAGCTTCCATTAAGATTTTACTATACTTTCTATCCAAGATTGCTTGTTTATCTCTTTTCTCAAAGTGTTCTTGCATACGACGATATCTCTCTTGTTCGTTCATAGTAAGTGAGACATTGTCTGTGTTTTTGGGGGTTTTGAGCGCAAAAAAGAGGAAGCCTCCTTTATACCATGGGGTAGCCTTATAATCCTTAGAGTGGTTAGAACTAGAGTCGTCATTGCGAGCGGGTGCTTGTGAGCATCTAGTTGGAGAAGGTAACTGAGTGTAATTGAACAAAGGATGATTCTCTTGCTCAAATTGAGACCGAGTTGTAACCGGCATGAAAAAGAATTGTTGGTTGACTAATAGAATGAGACAAAGTTTCTTAGATGTTGAGATAAGAAAAATCCAATGATGATCACTTGTTTAGATAGAACAATAGAGATGGCTGGTCAAAGTGCTCAAGAACTTACAGTAGTCAATTGACACAAGCCTAGATGTGAGCAAGAAGCTTGATTAGCAAGTAGCTAGATAGGTAACCATCTTTTGACAAGTGATCAAAAGTGACATTCGATAGGCTCAAATCCAATAGTTTTATCTCATTTGTTTTAGTCTAGAACAATCCTAAGCATGTAGACAACAAGCCAGATTTAGATAAGAACAAGAAAAAGACACTCTATAGCAGGTTAAAATGCAAGTGTAATAGCTCTGAATTACAATAGTAGCAGGACAACAGAATAACTTAGGATTCTGGTTGAAGGTATGTGATGATGTTTTAGTATCATACAACTCTTGACTAGTGAATGTGAAAAACTTAGTTTTGAAAGCAATTTGGTTAATGTTGTAGGTTGCAAGTATAATTTTTTGGTTTCAAGCACAATAATATCAGGAAGTAGACAAGTTTGCAAACAATAGGTGATCAAACATGTCATAAAACACTTGTGCAAGAGCAAAAGAAACCTTCCCAAGACAAGAAATTATCTTCAAACAATGAGCAAGGGACAAAGCAACCTTGCACATGAACAATAATAGTGACTTAGTATTTCTACTCCTTAAGAACTACTTGTGTATGTTCTTGAGAATGTTTTAGCAGGCACTTAAAACACAACAACATCCTAGCAAGCTATCTACAAGGCTATACATAGCTCTTCTAAAGGGAGTCCTCGATATACGCAAGGTATGTGAGGCCCAAATCCGTAGATGAGAAGAATCCAAAATCACACAGCCGGGGGGAGACGGTAACCCAAATCTCCTCCTTCACTTCTCAAAGGTATAAAGTTCTTTGAGGCTTAGCCAAGAGTGATATCTAACTCATTCCCAAGAGAGGTGTCTTTCGATTCACCACCCACTATTTATACTCTGCCAAAACATAGGAGTTAAGGTCGTCCCTTGAGGTGATGTTTCCTCAAGCAGACCTTCTAAAAATAAAAAGTAAGCAATTCTCTATCAAAAATATTTGAAAGCACTAAAGGTGGTACATTTAACTCTTCAAGTGAACGTGAGGTGAGTCCACAAAGTGGTGCATTTAACTCCTCACACAAACTCAAAGTGAGTCCACACCTTAGAACACTAATGAGATCAAGAAAACACTAAATGGAAAAAACTTTGTGGAGCACTTAACGCTTTTTTAGGCAGACCCATCCCTTGAATATGGTGTTGGGATTGCATCCAAAGGGCTGAATGGTGGGTGATTAAAAAAAGTGAGTCCAACAACCCAATTTAGCTAACAAGATCAATCAAAAGTACTCTAAGATTTCTTATCAATACTACTCACAAGCACAAAAGGGTTTGAACAATGGAATATTTAACTTTCCAAGTAAACATGAAGTGAGTCCACAAAGTGGTGCATTTAACTCTTCATGTAAACAAGGAATGAATCCATGCCCTAAATTACTCAATGAGATTTTTGATATTGGAACCAAGAATTACTTAAGGTGTAAACACAAGCATTCACTTACATAAACTTGTATGAAAGCAAATCTATGTTCATTCATTTCCCATTAAGAGCATCAATTGAAATGTGTTCTATAAAAGAATGTAAACACTCAAGCCAAACACATGAGAGGTTCATTCTTATTTCCAAAATCCAAATGTTGTAGAGATGTAACAAAATACCTCAAGTCCAAAGCAACGCACTTAGTAGATTTTACCTCATTTTTGTTTTTTTGTTAAGCATCTCCATGAAAGCAAGACACGAACCTTCCAATGAACAAGACAAGCAAACAAGCAAACAAGCAAACAAGATGTGCAATGTATACTCAACTTATGCAAACCCTAAGATGGTTAGATCTGAAAATCAATTGTTAGGAGAAATAATAACTAGAAAATAATCTAAATGACAACTCACATCATGCATTGAACCATGTGAAAAATAAGTGCATGCTAATCATCAAATACCCTTTTTTTTTAATTTTGATTTTTGACCTTGTCAACAAGATTGGACTTATACCACATGAATTCAGACCCTAAACCCAAAATGCAAAAAAAAGACCTTTGTCAAAAAATAGAGAGTTTTCCAAAAATGTAAAAATTTTAGAAAAATCTCTTCATTTGTGCCCTAGAGACCCATTTTACGAAAATAGACCACTTTTTGTAAATCAATTATTTGAGCTATGATATTGCATCCAAATTCAAATCACAAAGAATGGACCCCCTATGAAATTAGAAGAGATTTCTGAAACTATAATTTTTTTTGAAAAATATGCTAATTTGTGCTGAAAATTAATTTTTTTATGAAAAATAAAGAAAAAATTATAAAAAATTAAAAATACCTCAAAAAATTCTGAATTTTTTATTGAAACTTCTCTGATATGTCATCAACTTGAAAAACAAATTTTAGACCAAAAAATGAATCCATTTGGGAGATATGATTAAATCTTTGAAAATCTAGGGTTTTAGTCTCCAAGCAAATCCGCACAAGGGGGTTAGCTCCAAAAATAATAAAAACCAACATGTAAAAGTGGGTTGCCCAATGGTGGGCACCAAAAATGTACACACTAAATAGTGGACTTCTCTAAATCATTGCTTCCAAGAGAATCCATGATTGGAAACCTTGAGAAATCGATTTAGAGCTCCCTAGGCATGGAGTGCAAGGGTTTTAAGAGTGCTCTTAGCTAGAGCTATTAAGCCAATAACCTTTCTAGTAAACCACACAATGAGAGATTCAAATGAAGACAAGGGAAAGAATGCCAATATCCCCAAGAATCACTATGAAATGCAAATGCAACTAGATTTAGATGAATATGGAAGCTAGAAATGAGAGATGCAAGCTAAGATATGGAAATGAAAGTACAAGCTATGCTATGAAAAGGAAAGATGAAAGAAATGAAACTATAATAGGATGTAAATATGAAAGCCAAGAATGCTCCAAATCTCCAAAGCTCCAAAATCACCTAGAAAACCTGCATCATAACATCAGTATTCAAAAGATGCCTATGCAAATGAGAAGAGAGCTCTTCTTTTATAGGAAATGAAGAGGAATGGACCATGGAGATTAAGAGGCAAAATATTTAATCAAGGGTGGAGCTTGAAAGAGGAGCAATCCATGTGCACAAATATCTTCCAATGAGAAAATAAGAGTTGACTTTTGTGTCCATATGAGACAAAAAGTTCTTTTTCCCTTTTTATAAAATAAGAATAATGCTTTATTTGTGCAACTTAGGATAAGAGGAAAAGTGGGGGCTTTTTATTTAATTAAAAGAGGAGGAGATTCCTTTTAATTAAATAAAGACTTAGGATAAAATGGTTAGCCCATAGAAAATAATCGAATAAATGATAGAACTAGGATTTGATCAAGACTAAGCAATTGATGATTTTAGCAAATAATGCTAGAAAGGGGCTAATAGTCTAAGTGACCATTTTTAGGTGTATACAATTGGAACCAAGTGGATATTCAGAAACAAGATGAATGAAGATGGAACAGTAGTAAGAAATAAAGCAAGACTAGTATGTAAAGGGTATTCACAAAGAGATGGAATTGATTATTTAGATACATTTTCCCCTGTAAGAAGATTGGAAGCCATAAAGTTATTTCTAGCTTATGCAACATCCAAAGACTTTAAATTATATCAAATGGATGTCAAGTCAGCATTCCTGGATGGAGAGTTGAAGGAAGAAGTCTACATAGAGAAGCCTAAAGGATTTACTTTATCTGAAAAACCTGATATGGTATGCAGACTGAAGAAAGCCCTTTATGTACTTAAGAAAGACCCTAGAGCATGGTATGAAAGATTATATGGTTACTTGACTAAGATTGGATTCAATAAAGGAACAGAAGATGGTAACTTATTCGTAAGAGAGACACCTGATGGACTATTACTAGTTGCTATTTTTGTTGATGATATTATTTTTGGTGGTAATGACAATCTTAGTGTAGAATTTTCTAAAGAAATGTAGAGAGAATTTGAAATGGGCATGATTGGACCTATCAAGTACTTTTTGGGACTGAATGTGCAGTAGGCAGACAAAGATATTTTCATTAATCAGTCTAAGTATGTGAAAGAGATATTGAAGACATTCAAGATAGATGATTGCGAGCTAGTAAGTACCCCTATGATAACAGGATGCAAGATCTCAAAAGAAGATGATTCTAAAATAGTAGACATAACCCTATATAAGTCTATGATTGGTAAAATCATATATCTTACTCAATCTAGACCTAATATTTCTAATGCAGTTGGTATTGTTGGAAGATTTGCAACAAAATATAAACAAAGTCATCTTATGGCAGTAAAGAGGATATTCAGATATTTGAAAGGAACTATAGACTATGGTTTATGGTATTCTAATTCAGAGAATGTAAAACTTCGTGTGTATACAAATGTAGATTGGGCAGGTTGCATGGATGATAGAAAGAGTACCTCAGAAGGAGTAGTATTTATTGGAGATAGACTTGTTACTTGGACAAGCAAGAAGCATAATTGTATTTCTCAATCCATAGCAGAAGTAGGGTATGTAGCAGCAACATTAAATTGTTCTACAATTGTGTGGATCAAGAAGATGATAAAGGATTTTGGAATTCAGATTGATTATCCTATTGTTATTCATTGTGATAACACTAGCACTATCAATATGTCAAAGAACCTTGTGATGCATGCAAAGACAAAACACATTGAGATAAAATATCACTTCCTATGAGAGAAAGTTGTAGAGAAAGAAGTAAAATTGGATTATGTGAGCACAAAAGAACAACTAGCAGACATATTCACAAAGCCTTTACCCAAGGATACATTTGAGTATCTCAGGGAGAAGCTGGGAGTAATTCCCTTCCCTGAATTTGATTAAAGTTTGCAGTAATGCATCTGCCCTCAGTGACTAATGAATGGTTGACTACTCTACTTCAGGAGTAGTACCAGACCTTATTTGATATGGCACCATTTTCCATTGATATCAAAGGGGGAGTAAGTATACAGTCATGAAAAAAAATAGTTGTTTTATTCTAGAAAGGGGGAGTAAGTATTAGTCAGGGGAGTATATAGCAGATGATATTCAAAGCATTTAGCAGTAGATGGATGATTCATCCTTGGGGGAGTTTTCTTGAGGAAATGGAGAATGTTATAAAATAATTATACATTTGGATTGGTGGTATTTTTCATTCCATATGTTACCATCAATGCCAAAGGGGGAGATTGTTGGAGATTTGCTAGCAAGCTAGTGTTGACTGTATGTTTGTCATTGATGACAACATATGGTAAGCAGTGTGCATGGAAGCATTATGGAGAGAGCATTGAGCATATTTTGTATGGATATATTATCAACATGATATCATAGATGCAGAGGTTGATTTTGAGTGCAGTCAATTGTGTAGCAGTTTATATTAGCAATGTTCCTAAGAGAGTGATAGACAAAGTTTAGTATGAGATTTACAGTACGGTTATGATGGAGCCTTGTGCATTTAAATTTATGTTGTGGACATGTTAGTGAAGCTATGTTCATAAATGAAAAGCCAGTTGTGCAGTACATGTTGAGTTATGATGTTTCTAGTTGCCAATTATAGTTCCTGAATTCATCTGATGGAGCCAACATTGTTGTAGTAGTTGTGCCTATCATTTTGATAAGCGTATTTGGTTTCATGTTTGGTAATGAGTAAATAATGTTTTATTAAGAGCACATAACCTATTTCAGCAAGAGAAGAAAGTTTTAGTTAATTTGGTGGAGCCGACTGTGTGAAGAGTTGCATTTACTCATATTGAGTTGCGTGGTCCTATTTGTGTTGTGTGCTTGATATAGCCATTGAAGATGTTGTTGGAGAGTTATATTGTTTCTCTAATATCATTTCAAGGAATTTCTACTAGGCTGACTTGATTATATCAGTTGGAGAAAGATACTTATAGTCGGTCAGTTATGATCGCTAAGTATGGCAAATAGTTGAAAGAGTATAGTAGAGAAGAAGGTGTGAAGTATTGAGCCATCAATAGAAGGTCTATGTGAAAAAGAAGAGAGTGTATTCTATTAATTGGAACTGATCAAGACAACAGGTCTAACTCGTAGTTCACCAAAATCCAAATATAGTGTGTATCTGTTATGCAGAAGGTTGCAACCTTCACCATTTGAGCAGTGAGCTCCCAGATAGTGTGTCCCCACCCCTAACAGGGTTAATTAAAAAAGACTCCTAATAGGGTCTGACCTTTGACTAGGTCACTATACTTAATGCATTGTAAACATAAACTCCCAATAGGGTTGTAAGATCTTCTAACAGGAATCATTATACTCTAGTGTAGTTTATAGTGGGCACTAATTTCCACTAGGGTTTTTACCTATTTGGGTTTCCCCATAACCAAAATTGTGGTGTTGTGTTAAGTGTTCTCATATTGTGTTTATGCTTAATGTTAATCTATACTTAATTGGATAAATAATTGAATCTTGTAGATAACTTATTCACCTCCCTCTCAGTTATCTCTTGGGACTATTTCTAACAGGTGTAGTGGAGGAGGATCTAGTAGATTTTCTTGCTACTACTAGCTTATCCAGTGATGTATTCAACTCAGTAGATACCGGAATATCTTGAATATCCTCTTCAAGGGTTTCTTTGGATGTCAGCGGTGGAACTAACAATACTTCCTTCTATCCAATATCTCTCATGGTTGTTGATGTTTGTTTTGCAATGTTAATCTCATGGTCGGTCATACATGTATCTTTTAGAATCTTTCTTATTGTGATGTGAACTCTTTTCATTGCTAATTTATGCACCTCTGATTATTGTGTTGTACTGAAATTCTCTTCAAATCCTCCAAATCTAGGACTCTTGGAATCTAGTATACATTTAAGTAATTTTCATGCATATCCTTCAGCTTCCTCTTTAGATATCTCATATTATAGAGGATCTACAAAATCTGTCCTTGGTTCTACTATCTTAATGTAGGTGAAATTTGTGTCCACTAAGAAACATATTTCATTTTTCTACTTTTCAACTATAGAGGGTGGAATTCTTGATCTCTTCTTCATCTCATTTTGAAAGGTTTTGATAACAAGTGTGGTACTTTCATTTACTTTATCAATAGGATGTCTGAGATATACATTGTTAATTCTATCCATTGAATTTCTACCATCATTCCAATCAGCTCCTATAGTATATGAGAATCTTCTCAAAAGATGGAAAAACATATAAGTGATTAGGGATGAAAATCTAAATTGGGAATTCTTTATTTTCTTGATCTTTTAAAGATTCTCAATCAATTGAATTCTCATAATTTCACACATATCAACTTCAACTCTTTCAATGCACATAATACAATCTACTTACACCATACTTGCTGCCATGTCATCTTCTCTAGAAATTGCCCATAATGGTTTGGTTAAAATCTTCCACACAAACCTCACATCATTTTGTTCAATTTTTCTAATTACTAAGCCTCTTTAATTATAAGAAGACTTGGTGTTATCTAGAACTATTTTCTTCACATTCTTTTCATTTAAAGGAATTGCACCTGTCTTAGACAATCTTTTCTCCTCATGTATTAGATCAGTTGTTATATCTATCACTCTATCATCCAACCAAAATTTTCCATTATGGATTCTACTCAATATGATCTTAGTCCATTCATCATTTTGGAATTCATAGTGAAATGTATACTTAATATATCCATTTGACTTAAATGTTCATATCCTTCTTTGTAGCTCATGTCCTATTTGTATATCTTATCATACTCCAATTCTTGCAAAATGCTTTCAATCTCCACTGGCTAGCTCTCTATAACTCTTCTAAATACTTGAATGATCAAATAATGTCAATAATCCTCTTTTATCCTTCAAATCATTCAAGACATTGTCGTTGTATTAATTTCGCAAGTGTGTTCATGCCAAAAAGTTGTTCTTGATTACCTACAAAACTTCTTTCTTTTCGTGTAATCACATACATATTCATAAATTCATGTTCTCTTAACCATAGCTTCCTTATATCATATTCGAGATCATATTAACTTTGCAAGGCTTAATTCAACTTCTTCTAAATCTTACATATATCATTCAGATGCTTTTATTAATACATAATTCATGAAATTTGATGCTTAATTATTTTGAGATGAGTTTGGAACTGATTCAAACTTACTCTCAAATACTTCACCTGTCTGATTTTTTGATATACTGAGTGTGCTTGCTTGATCTGTGGCTTCAACAAACTCAACTTCTTCTAAGTTACTTTAATTTCCTTTTTGACCATTGTTGGTGTTCATATTCCTTATGGTGTAGTTTGCATTTCTTCTAGGATTAGGATTTCTCATATTGTTCATTCTACAATACCTTGTTGTGTGACCCATGTTACTACATATATGACAAACTATTACATTGTTTCCATATCTTGGTCTAGACTAACTGATTTGTGATCTGTAATTTCTGGCAATATGTCCAAAACTATTGCATCTATAACACACACCTCCATTTCTTATGTTGTTTGTTTCTCCAATAGGTCTTTTATCTACAAGGTTAGTGTTTCTAAACATTCTACTATTACCATTATCATTAGATCTAGGTTTCTTACAATCAATAGCTCTATGTCCAAAACCATGACAATTATAACAATAACCAAAGATAGGTTTGAATTTCTTACATGTACAATATCTTTTCATGTGTCCAAAAGAATTGCATGAAAAGCATCTACCTTTGAATTCTCTTCGCATCTCTTTAGGTGGTTCATCTTGCTTAGGTGGGTTAGGTACATTTTCAAATGTGTTAGACTCATCTAGTTTCTTTTCTTCTTTGTTTTTAGGTTGTTCCTGATCTAGTTCTTTGCACTCTTCAATCTTCTTTGGGAATTTGTTTTCAAAGTATCCAAGACCAGTTTTGTCATAAGAGGGTTTCTGATAAGAAATCTGTTCATCATTTTTTTCACTATTGGAATATAGTTTCTCAACATGTTGTTTAGATTGAGTTAGTACTCCTTTCACAATTGTGTTTTATTTTACAAGTTCAACATACTACTATTGTGTAGTCTCAAGTTCAGATGTCACTTTGGTAAGTTTAGATCTCAGATCTACATTTTTAGACTTCATATTTGATTCATCTTTGTTGTTATCATCTTTCAAGCTTAGGTTTATGTCTACAATTTTTAGTTCATGCTTCAGGATCTCATTCTCCTTCTTCAATTTTGAAACTTAATCACTGTCCTTGACTTGAATTATAGGTTCTTTCTTTGATTTTAGATCTTCTATCTCTTCTTTTAGTTTCTCAATGTAGTCTTTCACACCATCATATTTGTTCTTCAGTGTATCTCTTTTTTCAGTAAGAATATCAATCTGTTCAAGAGCTTCATCGAGATTTTTCTGCAATTGATCCATATCCATAGAGATCTTACTCAAGATGTTAGGCCTTCTCTAAATAACTTTATTCTGAGTAACTAAGCTCTGATAGCAATTTTTAGAAATAGGAAATACTGAGAGGGGGGTGAATTAGTATTTCACAAACTTTTACTTTTGCCCACTTATGGATATATAAAATTAACTTGTAGCTTGCATAAGAAACTGACGTGAATAAACTGAATAATAAACACAATAATAAAATGAAAGAAATCATTCCACCATGTTTGTTCTCGAGGAAACCTTGGCCAAGAGAAAACCCCTTTGGGGATGGTACTCACAACTGATCCACTAATCAAAAGTATCTGGTTAAAGATATTGACCCGTTTAGGAGTCTATTACATTTGTATAGTGTCTCTATCTTGGTTAAAGGACTTTAGGCCTTGTTAGAAGCCTCAACCCTGTTAGGAGTTATTATTTGAAAACATGAATGTATGCAAGATGAGCTCACTATCCAAACATGCAATATACAATGATAATTTCTGATACAAAAGGTCGAATAGAAAAACATTTTACTACTACTGAATATCTTCAATATTGTGATCTAGCTTTGTAGTCCTTTCAAAACTTATCATCAACATGCACGACTTCTAATCAGAATTCACATATTATATCAATACAATACTTACTTACACTCACAATTTCATCACTTGCAACTTCACATTACAAGTTTCTTACTTATATATGAGTTATTATAAAATAACTTTCATGTCAGCCTTCAATGCATTACATGCTTCCAAAAATGAAATTACTTCTTTTTGCCTTAGGGTTAACATCTAGGATGTCATCCCTAATTAGTTAAGTCAATTTTTTGATTAAAAAAACAATCCCTTAACTCAATATAACCAATTCCTGATCGTTGCTTATTCTGGTCAACTCAACATTGTCTTTGTAAAACATTAATATCTTTGTTCGTACATTCTGTATAGACTTGTGCTCTTAGATGTACCTTCAATATACTTGGAACAATCTATGTTCAAGTGCGCATGCACTGAACATGTTGTTGTTAACATTGCTAATAAAAAAAATTCTATGTGTAGATAGATAAACACTGTTATCCTTAGTCAATTTTCATAAGTCCTTAAATACAAAACTTCCTCCTTGGATCATGTTGTCTTAATACTGAATATATGTCTACAATTAATAGGAAAATTACATATTAATAGTCTACAATTATTGAAGGAAATTATTAGAAATATAATAGAGAGAAAATAAAATTAAATAGAGAGATAATAATGGTTCCTTCAATATTCTTGAAGTTAAAAGGTACATGCAAAGAGAAGATCAACAAAATAATTAACTAAGAAACTTAGATGTTAAAGGAACATGTAAAATTAAGACAAGTGGGATAATCAACTAAGAATTTTAATTTTTAAATAAAGGAGTGGATGAAAATGACAAGTTGGCCTTTTATGTGGATCACCTACCTCACTTTGTATAAAAGGATAAGGAAAATATAACTACACTCACAAAAACTATTTTGGAATAGAAAGATGTTAAATAAATATGACGAGGTGTTGGTCTATGAAAAGCAATGTGAGAGTGAAGCCTTGACTCATGAACAAAAACACAAAGAAAGCTTAAGGTTCATGATTTCTATTATCAAGTTGAACACAATAAAATGATCTTTGTCTATATATGAATCTTTAAGAGATATTATATAAGAAAAATTTAGTTCTCTAATGTAGCTTAGGAAAGAAGAGTGAAAAAGAAGAATTATATTGGACTGGGCTAAGACTGTTTTGTTCAAACTTAGATGTTAAAATAATATTTTTTAAAGAATAAAATCAAGAAAAACATGACTATATAACGTTTCTATAATATGACTGACTCGAACTAAGGCCTTCCAATCAACAAGATAATAAAGAAGCAATCCGTATCTGAGGTTTAGACTTTTTGGTTTCAAATACCACAAATTATGCTTAGTTCTAAGCATAAAATTGAGTACATCAAGAGGATAAAATGCAGCTTATGAAGCATCATAAGTTGATTCGGAAAGGAATTTATTCTTTCCAACCAACTAATGGTTTTGTTTGTGCAGTTCTCATGTTGGTTGGTGTAGGTTCGGACAAGGTTTCATATTGAATTAGTGTCGTTACATGTTTTTTTCCTTCTTCTAATTGTTGGTTTACAAGTAGTTAAGGTTTTCCTTTAGGTCATTTCTTTTAGGTAGTTGTTGTATTTCTTCTATTTTGTTGGTTGATTGAGAGGTATTGAAGTTGTTAGTCAAGTTTTCAGTCTCATTTTTTTTAAAAAAAATATGTTTTTCATGTCTCCTTTTTCAATGGATATTTAAAGCTAATAGTATTAGATTTTTAGTAGACAAGAATTTCACATAGGTTACCAAACATGTTAATATTTAGCCATAAATAGTCATTTATAATGTTTCAAAAGATTTAATAAAGTCACAAATTTGAATTAACAAATATTTTGGAGTCTTAAACCATGTTTTACTAAGAAAAAACTTGTTTCTAAGGGGTTTTAGACTCTGAAAAGATGAAATTCTAATTTATTGTAGCAACTGATATGGAAATTCATAGGTGCTAATATATATTTTTTCATATTTTGAAGATATCAAACATCACCACATACTTGTATCCAAGCATTTGATTCAATTTGATTTAATAGTTGGTCAATTTATTGTGTCATTTTAAAAAGCATTAAGCTAACTAAAAGGAACACCACTTTTATTTTTGCCAACAATGTCCTTCCTCCTTCCTCCTGCTCTCCCTCATCTCTATCTATGCATTTAATAAAAATTTTGGTTTATAGATATATGCACTCATATTTGTAGTAAATTTTTAATATGATGCTTCAAAATTTACATTTTAGCTTTTATTATTGTGTGGAAACTATTCCATTAGTTATTAATCTAAGTTCTTGATGAATAATCATGCATACTTACCTTGTAAGCTCTACTTTGTTTATCTTTTAACTGACAAGTTACCATGCTTTATTTTAATAGTTGCTATAATTTCCTCATTATGTGATGGCACAAAGATGATGATGAATTCCTATATGTTACAAATAGTAGAGAAAATGCAGTTAGCAATGATGATTTGATTCATCATTCCTACCTATAGAGAACGAAATAGATATGGCACTAAATGAATTTTATTCTATTTAGAAGTTGGAGATTCACTATCACTCAGTTATAACTATTAAGTTATTTGATGATCATCTTTAATTTTGTTGAGGTAACCAAAAAAAAGAATTCATTTTTTAATAAGTATCATGTTCATGAAAAAGAAATGAAAGTTTGCTTTTAAAAATGTAAATTCTATTATTTCGGAAATAATTTATTTTAATATATATTCTGAAAATATATTTTGTTTGTTAAGGCATTTCATTTTCTAGTGATGAGCACAATGTTTTATGGAGTACGAAATACAGATTTCACTTTTTATATCAGCCATCGGGCTAGATGCCCAGTCCATTGTTCGTTTTAAAAATAGTTTTGCTTTGATATATTCAGCACAAAAAGCATTAGAGAGAAGTCTGGAATATTTCTTGATAAGAATTTGTGTTATGATTCGAATTTTAATTTTAAGATTCAGAGTATATAGTATTCATTTAGGTTGCTTACGCATACTGGGTGATGTTATTGAGAATTTACTAGTTTTATCTAAAACAACAACAAAAAAATATTGACCATTTCCAATAAAAGATCCATCTGGCATTTGTTCACCATGTCATGTTCAAAATAAATCTTAAAACTTTTTGAACTAACTTCTTTCTTAACCACTGCATAGCTTCTCAAGTGCCATATTTTCATCTCCTTTGAATTCCTGCAGAGCACATCTGACTGCATCTTCATCAAAACTCATGTCAACCAACTTCGATATGTTTTCTTCCATTCCAAGTGTTAACATCCTCTTTGCAAAAGATTTTGTCCAATGGCGTGCAGTGACCAAGAATTTTGCATAATCATTCAAGTACTGCTGTCACGCTGTGCTACAATGGCAACCCGAGGATTCCGGGGCTCAGGTGTTGAAAGAAAAGCTTGCAAAGAAAAGGCCTACGACAAGGTGGAATGAAGTCTTATTTCTAAGATGTTGAAAGGTTTTCGGTTTCCCCATCAATTCTTCCACATGGTGGGTACTTTAATGAACGATTCCAATTCCATGGTGTAATTGAATGAAGTCAGGATGTCATAACCCAAATTTTGACAATATAACCCAAATTTTGACAATATTTGTCACCGTATTTTTCTAAAAGTCTTTTGTAAATAATACGTGACATCTCAACTTTAACATCCCGTAATTTGCTCCTAAAATGTAGAAACTGTGAGAGTGGTCATTAATTTAGATATCTTCCACTTCTCGCATTGATTACGGATTTTAACCTCTTCTCTATTTTCCAGCCTCTCCGGTGTATCTTCCAGGCTTTTTCTTGATAATACTTATCTTTTTATTCTTGATGGGGGATGGCCCTGTTTTTGAGGTTGGAAACGTAAGATAGGAGGAAAAACTGAGAGAGTGCGCGTGCTCTTTGCAACCGAACCAAGAACACCAGGTTATCTTCTTCCTGTTTATTTTGGGTGCAATGCTGAACAATTTTAGCTCTGATGTGCTTGCTAAAAACTGTCTATTCCTTCTAAAGCTATGAGTATTGTAGATATGTCTGTGTTAAAATGATTGTTTTCCTCATATTAAAATTTATATTGTTTTGAGATTACAGCTGCTGGTATTTTAAAGACCAGAGGATTGTTTTTCTTTTCTGCGTTAAATCCTATTCCTTTTATACTTCATCCTTACCAATTTTCTAATAATAAAAATGAGATTACATCTTAAGCGGATGAGCTAATCATCTCACATAGTTTCTTCCATAGGCTCATCATCGTCTATTTCTTCAATTCTCATTTTCTTGACAGCCTGAGATGCATCAGATTTGACTACATTAGCAGGAATTTCTATTAAGATATTTGATTTTAACCCAGTGACTGGATTTACTAGTCCTCCATTTCTCTCCACACGGTAGGATAACCCTGACTTCCCAGGCATTGCATCTATGAATACAGTACAGTTTTCATCAATTTCTCCATTGATGAGCATTTGAGACAAATGAGTCACAACTTTCTTTTCCAGCCAACGTCTCAAGGGTCTAGCACCATAGACAGGATCGCAGGCTTCTTCAAGGACAAGGTCTAAAGCTGCATCAGTGACTCCCAAAGCAACTTCTCTCTCTGCAAGCCTTACTGCTACATCTTTCATCTGCAATCTGGCAACTTTTCTCAGGTCCTCGTTTTTAAGAGGATCAAAAATAACTATTTCATCAAGTCTATTTAACAGCTCTGGCCTGAAGTGTTTTCTCACTTCTTGCAATACTTTCTCTCGGGCAACTTCCATGGATGTGCGTCCAGAGAGTCCTGCAAGAAAGTACTCTGCTCCAAGGTTGGATGTCATGATGATGACGGTGTTGGAGAAGTTAACTGTCCGACCATGTCCGTCAGTCAATCTACCATCATCAAGCATCTGAAGCAAAGTGTTGAATACAGATACATGTGCCTAAAAAAAATATCGAATTGGGTTGCTTTGGATTCTCTGTAGCTTTAGGATTTCTGCACTGTTCGCTCTGTACATTTTTTGAATCTTTGGGAAAACAAGAAAACTCGCTCCATTACCAAGATGATGAGATTAGACATATATTTGTCAAGTTATATGCTTAATTTTAGCACATCTGCAATTGGGTTTTGATGGATATGGATTAGTTCAGAGATGAACCAGTAGAAAAGCTTCTGCGGTGAAGGTCTATTTTTTTTTTACATACAGATGTGTGTGAGGTGGGCAGGTGTCCTCGCCATCCCTTCTCTGTCATTTCTACAGTAGGATAATTTGTCATTATCCAAAATGTCAAATCTTAGTTCCATTACAAATAATGAGCGGTATATAAAAGTTACTGCAGATTGAAAACTTGTCTGATATGTGGCATTCAATGTGAATCTGAATATTGTAGCAGTGTTTAGATGCTTATCTTTAAGGACTAGGTGGTGAAGACAAGGTGTGAAAATCACCAACAAATGTCCCTCCATGCATGGGAATTGGAGATTTAGATCATACTTTTCTTGGATTGACTTCACTTCAATGTTATTGTCACATTTCAAAATGCATTTAGGATTCTCTCGATATTTTTGTTTAGGGTTTTTGTCTTCCCAATAAGAAGATTTTGTACAAATTTCAAAAGAATTTTATATCGTTGTTCGCTAGTTTGCCTTGTAAAACCATCAAATAGAAAATGAAATATCCAGCAAATGAGTAGCAATGCCACAACATTTCAACCAAATTGAAATCTAAGTCATGGAGCCAACTGTGTTAATATTGAATATTACCATTATCAATCAGCATTGTGTGTCTTTAATATAAAAGAAGGGTTATCAACACCATTGGATGATGATGGTGGGTGCTTGTGCTATAAGGCTACTATTAACTATAATTTGCTTGTAATACTTGTTTATCCATTATAGTAATGTCATTAACCGATGGTCTTTCTTTTGGATTAGCAAGGAATGTGCTTGCCAAATAAATGTGTGATTCTTTGGCTTTACTTTGTATGTATTTAGGACATAGTCATACTAGATGCTTTATGAGTTTTGATAATTCTCTGACATAGGAAATTAACTGCATAGTTGTACTTCTTGAGATAACCACTGACTGTCCTAAATGAGTGGAATTTGAGAGTTGAAATGTTTTATATTATTGGTAAATGATGTTGATTAATCCTTTGATGTATAATCATACTTCAACATTATGATGTTATTGACATGTTTGGATAGTTAAGGGAATAATTTTACTTATGTTTTGTATGTATGTGGAATACACCCATGAAGCATGTTGCACTATGCATTAAGTAAGAATCTTGCTCATCATTATCCATTTTGTGAATGGAATCAGTTTTATTTAGAAATGATTTTGGAAGTGCATGATATGGTTGTTGTAATTTGAATATGGATGTATCTTGTCACACAATTCCATTACTTCAATCAGTTTTACTTTGTTAGACTATTTCTAGTTGGGCTGGGTATCTTTCATGTCAGGAAAGATTCCGGGAAAGCATAACTGCTTCGTGGTAGGGTGGAAACGCACTCCCACAATATTCTCGCCCTCTTGTTTTCATGTGCAGTAGGTTTCTGGAGCTCCTGTCAGGAAGGTCTTCTTTCATAGCATGTTATGGTTCTTTCTATTGACCATTAGTCTATTGTATTTATATTTTCTCTCTCATGATAGTCAGTCGATGACTGATATTTTTATTTGACAAGTTAGTCGAATTTAGCTAATATCTTTAATGTTTTATGACATGTGATGTATTGGGGTGTTTTCGACAGTTGGTCGACACTCTTCTTTATTATGGACTCATGTGTCACATAATCTGTTCGACAGTTTTTGGGTCGAAACTTATTTTCTTTCTTTGAATTTAAGGAAAATCATTTATTTTTGTCGTCTTGTACATTCGACATTTGACTTAGTTGATCGACTCTTTTGTCTTGTGGATATTTCCGATGTGGCACAAGTTGTTGAGAGTTCAGCCTTTACAGGTTTGCAGCCTTTAATCTCTCCAGATAAATTGGGAAAGGTTTCCCCCGTGCTCCTGCAATCTTTGTGTTGGCAGCTAATGCCATGCTTTATCTCTTGAGAGATGATCATCTATCACCAAGAGTTAAGGACATTACTCTTCCTAATAATGAATATCTAACAAATATCCAATTTTCAGATGATATTGCATTTCTTAGATTCAAATTGGATGAGAACAGCTTTGAGTCTCTAATGATGAAAATGAATCTTTTTTGTGATGCTTCTAGAAGTAGAATATCTCTACCTAAATCTGTCCTGCTTGGATAGAGTTACCACCCCCTGGATTAGTTCAATAGATATTCGATTGTTTGGGGGTGGGGAATATGATCACCTAGTAAGATATTTGGGTATCCCATTAAATCCATTAGACCCAACTTAAAGTAAATGTGGAATTAGATGAAGGAAAAAATTGATAAGAAGTTAAAATTTTGGAATAAGTAATATCTCACTTTGGTTGGAAGGATTCAGTTCTTCAAAACATTATGGCATCCTATAATAGATATTATGCCTTAGACTACATTTTCTGTCAATACCAATTCAACCATATACATAAGTGGATTAGGGACTTCTTGTGATCGGATGGAAAGGTCAAAATGAAGAGGCATGTTGTCAAATGGGCTTGGTGCTCAATGAGTAAGAGAAGAGAGTAACTACGTTTGAAGGATCTCAGGCTCCAAGGAATCTCTTTAGTAGCCAAATGGATTTTTAAGGCTCTACATGGAAATGATCCCTAGAGGGTGTTAGTCAGGCACAACATCTCCAAATTTTCCCCACTCATAAACAAAATTGAACTAATCTACCTATGGTTGATATCATTGTAGACAATTTTCCATTTAAACCTATTGAGTCTAATATTTTCAAATCTATTTGGAGAGCCTAGGATGGAGTAAGGAAGTTCATTTATTGGAATGATATATTAGACAATGAAAAAAAAAAATGGTGGGAGGTCTATTTGGTGGAATTTGAAACATAAAGACGAGCCTCTTTTCCTATTACAGGGCTTCTCATCCAAAATATGGGCCTCTAAAGGTATGAAGACATTTAGAGATATAATCAGAGGAGATTAGTTAATCTCATGGAAAGAAATTTGTGAATAATATGATATCCCACTTACCCAATGGAGAACCTATTCTATTTTGAGAGATACATATTCTCCCTTGGCCCTTCCTATATCATGTGTCTCCATTGATGATAGATTCTCCAATTTTATGTGGCTGGACAACACCCCCATTCCTTCTATGAAATCCAAAGCTATCTACTCTTTTCTTGCAGATAACTTGGATATTATTTCCCACCTCTTAGTCTCATGGAATACAAGATTATACCCTCCCACTTGGCAGACATGTCTTTCTAATTTTTGGTCTAGACCATTGAGCTAAAAAAGGTTCTTTTTTTGGGAACCTACTGTTACTTAAGCTTCCAGTTTGCAAACTAAATTGTGGATTAAAAGTCTATCCTATATGTAGAATTCCAAAACCTTTTAAGCATATTTTTTTTAATGCTTGTTTTCTAAGGAAGTGTAGAGTCTCTTTGGTATCTCTATTGGTGTTTCTTTTAGGCCTCTCAATGTCATGTTGGGATAGTTTTTATACCTCAAGAAGGATGATAACCTCTTTTTGGCTACAATTTCAAGTTAAAGTCTTTGGTTATTATGGAAAGCTAGGAATGATGAACTATTTAATGGTTGTACTAGAAAACTTACTGAGTCTCTTAGGAGAATCATTATTCATGACATTGATTGGTAGGTATCAGTTACCATGAAGATTTCAAAAGACATTTATTTGAATTCTTACTTCAAAATGGTACACTGAGGGTTTACACTTGGGAAGTCTCTCATAGGTATACCTGAGCAAGGAGATCAAAAGAAAGAACCCCCTTCACGATAGGGCTAGAGAATTTAATGGCTTACATAGAGGAACAAAGAAGAAAGAGACATGTTGATGCTCATCTTCTAGATCGAGGTGTGATGTAACCTAAAGCTGTTGTACCATTTGTTGTATACAAGAGATCTGATGGTCCACTTCCTTGGGCTTCTTGGTTTAAAGACATTACAAATGTTGCATTTGATGATCCTATATAATCTACATGCGTACGTTTTTATTATATGACTAAACTAACCAACAGACTGTTATGAATACCATGAAAATGTTGTAAGACAAGATGTGAAAATTTTTGTATAGCAGTTGATTATAATGGTACATTTGTAACAGTTAAGAATGGAGGATTTTTTATATTTCCAAGTAGAATGTGATCTTGAACAAGCATATGTATTGAACTCTCATTATATTTAATCGAAATTAAAAAAGATTTTGTATGAGTATGTTTCTAAGGGTTATTAACATAATTATATACATTCATGCAACTATTGTTTGATCTAAGAATACCAAAATACTAATACACTATTAATGACCATTGGATATGATGAAATAAATGAACATAATACTTTTGACATTTAATTATAAAAAAACTTTAAAAATAGTACAAAACATAACGTAAAATGAATGGAAAAACAAAACAATAAAATGGGTATAATTTATAATAAAAAAAATATAGGGCACCTGCAATGTTATATATTAAAAATCTTCCCCACATTAGCAATTTGACAACACTAAACTAAGAGGGTAAAATCATATAAATAAAAAGCACGCAAAAATAGTAGCTCAAGAGGTATATCACTAGTTATATACCAAAGTCTCTAGGTGAGGATCTAATGCTGCCAAGCTAACACTTAAAAGACGTACTAGAAAACATTAAAAAAAATAGCATAAAGCTACAACACAATAGTTTTATCACATCTTATATAATTGAATACAAAAGGAAACTTTGGAACATAAGCATTGATACATGGAATAAATTATACATATAGAGAATAGATACACTAACAAGAATACATAGATTTGATTGCTAAAAAGTAGGAAGATATAATTACAAAGTGATTTTATTTTGTAAAAATATGACTATGATTCAAAATCTACCTTTCTCTATTTCTACGATTCATAAAATACCTCTATGAAACACATGACCTAACATGCTTTGTTATTAGGTGATCTATATATATATGAATTGAATGTGCTACTATGCTTTATTGCTAGATAACCTTAAAAAGGGGTATACATGTTCAAGTGTAGTCAATACTTGGGACCACAAATACATATAGGATGCTCTTAAAGTATTCTATTTTAATTGAAGTTATGTTTAAAATGCACAGTATATAGCATTCATTTAGGTTGCTTATGCTTCTTGGGTGGTAAAGTTATTGATTCACTCTGTGTTTTTATTGGTTTTAAAAATATAGAAATTTACTAGTTTTATCTAAAACAACAACAATAAAAAATGATCTTTTCCAATAAAAGATCCATCTGACAGTTTTTCACCATGTCATCTTTAAAATAAATCTTAAAACTTTTTGAACTAACTTCTTTCTTAACCACTGCATAGCTTCTCAAGTGCCATATTTTCATCTCCTTTGGATTCCTGCAGAGCACATCCGACTGCATCTTCATCAAAACCCATGTCAACCAACTTCGATATGTTTTCTTCCATTCCAAGTGCTAACATCCTCTTTGCAAAAGATTTTGTCCAATGGCGTGCAGTGACCAAGAATTTTGGATAATCGTTCAAGTACTGCTGTGCTACAATGGCATCCTGAGGATCACGAGGTTCAGGTGTTGAAAGCAAAGCTTGCAAAGAAATCAACGTGGTTTCCAAGGTTAGAGCAGGAGTCCATTCGTTCTTCAAGATATCAAGGCATATTGCACCATTTTGGCTACTGATATTGGGATGCCAAACTTTTGTTATGAATTGCATTTTAGGGGGTTCAAATGGATACCCATCTGGCAAGCGAATATCAATCTGGAAGGAACCCTCTTCATATGGGCTGTCCATGGGCCCTGCAATCGTCCCGCGCAGATGTGAGATATCATTCTCCTCGCACACTTCAATGCTTATTCCTGATGAATTCTCATCTTTCTGTATTTGGGCCAATTCCCTCTGTACACGTTTGATGTCCACCATTCTCAAAATAACAGTCTTCTCTTTGCAAATTAGAATAGCAGGCTTATCGATCTTTATGCTCTCTTTATTACCGGGAAAGCCTAAATGCCAATCTTCTCTCTGCAGATTAGAGTGTCTCCAGGCTTGCAGAGGTTTATCAAACTTAAAAGCTCTTTATGTTATCAAGTAAACCTAAATGCACTCCCTATATGTAGTGTTTTTTTAATTCGTCTTGAAGGCCGACAAATCTATCTTGTCTAATGGTCAAAGTATTTATTATTTACAAAGCTATTTTTAAATATTAAATGCTATAAATACTTCGACAATCAAGTAACTTTAAAAATACAAATAGAGTAACTCTTTATCACAATACATTATTTTTATTATTTATTATTCAATTAGTAGTAATAAAAATCTAGGCTTAAATTTTCTGATATTATGTTTTTTTCTTTTTCTTTTCATTAAATCATTTTTATTTTATTTTTATAACAAATAATTTTTATTATTTATTATTTAATTCTAAGTAGTAATAAAAAATGCAACCTTAAATTTTAGAGTATTATATTTTCCTTTTTTCATTTGTGATATATTTTTTTTCTTTGATCTAATATCTCCTTAGATTTATTTTTGATATTGTCATAACAGTTTTGGTCCAATTCAATGAATGAAAAATGCATTACAGTGTCTTCAATTCTACTATACTTGAAATATCGTTCAAAATATAAAAATTTATTTAACTTTATAATATTTGTAAATTTCATCAAAAAATTTCAAGTCACATGTCCTATCTTCTAGAGCCTTCTTTTATAGAATATTCTACTAGCTTTCCTAAGCTCCTTTACAATTCTTTAATTGATATTTTATACCAACCACTTGGCCACTACACAAGTAAGCATGCTTTAATTTACTCTAATGTTATATAATCTAATCGCTATTGTGATCTGAAATATTTGTCTTTATATCTTATACAAATTTACTTAACTCTCTTCTTAAGAGTTTCTCTGGCATGGTATTAGAGTATATCAAAATCTTGGGTTGTGAAGGTGTTTATAATCATGTAGCATGACAATTGTGTGGCCTTAAATTTGTGTCATCATGTTATGTAAGCAATTAAATCTTGTGGATAGACACAATTTCCTAGATTAAAAAGTGAGGAGGTAAAAATAAAAATATCAAATTCTAAAAACCAACAAAGAATCAAAATATTTTATGCTACATGATCCTTAAAGAATTCTTACCACACATAGAGGTTTACAAAGATTAAGAAACTACATTTTTCTTCTTCTAGGTATGAAAATAAGCATATGTATGTTATTGGTAAATATGATGACATCAGCAGGTTATGCTTAATGAGTTTATATGGCTTGCCAACTACCAAACCCTCAAGCTTGTGGAGAAGATACATATTTTACATGGAGTTCCAAAAATCTAACCAAGACACAATGTATGAGTAGGGTGTCCTACGGGAAAACACTTAAGGAAAACCATGGAGGGAAAACACTCCTAAGTTACATTTGGTTCAAAATGATGTAATGGGTCATTTTAAAATATCATCACTCATAAGATTGTGATTGCATTCACTATCATACCTAATTATAGTAGAATAATTTTTGCTTATTTTCTACAAAAGAACAGAGTAATTTTTAGTGGCGAATTCTAGGAATTAATTTTGCGGAAATTGGCGAATCCTACCCGATACACACTGGCCCAAATTGCCCAATTTTAACACGGTAACAAGTCAATAAAATTTTGAATCACCACTAAGATTTTTTAGTTTGACATGGTTTACTAGTATATTCACCTTTAACCAGTCTGATGTGGTTATTTTAACTGCCTCTTAATTCCCCAACGGTGATTAATTCTAAATTTAATGAATGAGCCCAGTTTGCCCCAAAAAAATTACATTGCGTGGATGACCATAATATTCGTCAGGATTTTTATATTGACCAGGACCTATTTCGCCAACCGTTTGTTAATTCCTACAATGTGCATTGAACAGGTCATCACATTTTTTGCTACACTTAAATCAAGATGTTAATGTATTTTGAAAAGCATGTGAATCCACAAAATATGGAAATTGGAAACATGGATTGATATAAATTGAAATGAGTTAATCAAAAGTTTGAAAACTTGAGCATAATTTCAAATTTATTGAAGTTTTTTCATGTCCCACTACATAATGTTGGAGGGCCAGATTTATAAATTAAAATCTTGCAATAGTAAATAGAGGATTCAACATTTCAGAGAAAGTGTAAAGGACCAAGGTAAGAAATTATTTGTTCACACTTCAGAGTATTGCTATTAATTTTAATTCCTAGAATCCTAGTGACTAGTGAGTAGTGAGAGGTCAAGATGTCAGACAAGGGTGAATTTCCTGAGTATCCTCAACCTTGTGAAGGGATTGAGATGACAGGGGAGGTTGACACTCGAACTTCTCACTGTGGTGATAGCACTAAAGGGATTTACATGTCATACATGGTAAATATTGATACTCCTCAGGGAAGTGAAGTGATTTCCATGTTAGACATGGGCAAGACTGATAATCCATAAAGGCTTTCTTTAGAATTGGCAACATTTCTGCTCCATCAACTTCTACAATTGCAAGTGCAAAATCCATTCACAGTAGCTCACTAGTACCACCACCACAAATGGGGGTTGTCATTCAGTTAAATCAAAATGCATCAAATGAGGATAAAAATGGTGGCACAAAAGAAGATGTTATAAGGGATACACATAACCAATTGGATGAAAATACTAGAAATGAAGATAATATTGATGTTGGTAGGAAGAAAAGGAAAATTTAAGTAAAAATGGGGTGGGAGTGCGAAATGACAAGAAATTTTAAGGGTGATTAGCTAGAAAATTATTGGTTCATTGAACCAGTCCAAGACAATGATAAACAACCAATGGAATGTAGGTGTAATATTTTTACCTAGAAAACTAAAAAAGAGAAGAAGTTGCAGCTAAAGCTTGTCACTATAGAAGACCATATATTGGTAAGGTTTATGAAAAATAGACCATAGAAAGATAAGAAATATCAGTAGTGAGATGGAAATCAAAGGAAGAATGTCTTCATGTTAAGTATGCCATAAAATATGAAGAGGATAACAAGATAATGGAAGTAATTGCTAGTAGTGGAAATCCAATCAAGGCTGGGCTTAAACATGCATCCAATGAAGCAAACCTGGAAAAGACCGTTCTGATGAGTGTTATTTTTCATATTCTATCCAAAGGGCATCCTATGAGAGACTTCTCAGAATATTGTAATTTTTTATCTTTTTTTAGAGTTCATTGCTATCCTATGTCACATTGGTCAACAAACAATGAATGGGAAATGGAAAACTATCTTTTTGAGGTGGAAAAGAAAAATTTATAGGAGAAATCAAAATAGTCCAGATTCATTTCATTATTTATAGATGAAGTTACTGTAGTGGATAACATTGCTTGGGTATGTATGCACGTGTATACAATAAAAGAACATATCTGTCAAGCTCATCTACTCCATGTTTGTAAAATGAGGGGCAATTCAACAAAAAAAAACTTATATTTTAAAGTCAAGAAAGCTTTGAATGAAGTTGTTGGTATACATGATTTGACAATTTGAAATAATTTAGTGTGTGTTGGAGGTGATGGAGCTGCAATAATGTAAGGCCAAAGGAATGGTCTTTGTGCGATATTACAAACTAGTATTGCATCTTACATGCTTGGCATACATTATGATGAGACCAAAGTTGGTCTACATTTTATGATACTTCATGTTTTTTTTCTAAAACATTCCTAAACATTTGTGTGACTTTTAAGTACTTAAGTTTGCATATACTCCATAAGTACAATTATATTTTCAAAACTCTTGGGTAGTAAGCAGTATAAACATATTTCCAATGCTATATATATACACAATACAATATTTTATATAGTTGTTTTAATGTGTGTTTTAATATTTGGATGGAATTGATTAAGTTGAATATATGAATATGCATACATTTGCTACTAACCTGCCAGGAATGAAGGAGAAGCTAGAAAAAATGTCAGTTACAACAATGAAGGAGTGGAGATGTTTTGGGCATGATCAGAAGACCCATTATGACAATTGTGGAATATGCTGGTAGAATTAAAGGAATGAATGAATATTTCAAGGAATATAGGGGAGCACGATCATCCTAGCTCTCCTCCATAATTAATATTCTGTTAGAATGGTTGATCAATCTTTATGATCTTTTGTTACTGATTGATATATTCTCCTTCTTTCATGGATGAATCAGTCAAAGTGCATCTGAATTCTTGAATATATTTCTCTATATATAGGGAAATGATCGATGGAAATCTAGCTAGACAAAATAATTTTGTTACTTTTATATTGAAGCAAGTTGTTCTTCAAGTATATGTTTTGATTGTAATCCATTTTCTAAATATATGAAATGAAGAAATAATTTGAGTTATCTTCTATGTTAGTAGTTAGTCGAAACTAACCAAGGAGGGCCCACTTGGAAGGTGGACATATTAGAGTAGAGAAGAGTAGTTTATTTGTTTTCAGTATTTGAAGTAGAGTTCACCGTTCATTCCTACAGCATTGTATTTTTTTTTGTTCCTACAACATATGTGGAGATAGCCAAAGTACATGTATTATAATTGCAGAATGAACTGAAGTTAGATTTATGGTCGTTCACTTTAGTCTATTTATTTTGTTGCATGTTTTTACCTTCCTGCAGTAATAGTTTAGTTATTTCTATGCATTTTACCTTCCTGCAACAACTTAAGTAAGATGACTCTATGTGAAACTTAGTGCACAAATTGTACTGTACCATTTCAAGTCTATGTCCTTGGGTTGATAATCTAAATGCACTTTGTGATAGGAAAATAATACGTAGTTTGAATATACTATTTCTAGGGAAGGCTTTGGCATAGTTATTATTACCTATTATGAGTTTGTTCATTTTTTTTTCCATTGTCGGGGATGGTGTCAAGCTGAGAATCTCATTGCATCATTCTTGATAGTTTCTTGTTTTCTAGAATTAGTTTGTAAAGCTTGAACTTTCTTCACAAGTTCATTAAATTACCTATATGCATCATAGGGGAAGAAGAAGAGATGTTCATGGAAGATTTCTCCCAAGAGAACCACCAAATTTGAATGAATAATCTATAGAAAAATTGAATTACCTTTTGTTGATGTGTTAAAGATAGTTAGAATCACCATTATGGAAGTGTCTAAGACCCTTACTAGTTCCTTTATTTGAAGCTCATTTAGCCAATTCCCTTGAGGGTCTTTCCTTGCATTAATCTTCCAAGTGTGCATGTCCTTCAAGTTGTCAAGAAATAGCCTCCAAGTTTGTCAAGTTCAAATTTGACCTTCCTTGGTTGAATCTTTTCCAAGGCTCATGCTTCACATGAACCACTTCAAACCTCTTTGAAATCCAGTTCAAAGTACTTCGAAGAAGTTCAATGAAGGTTTATTTTTCTAACGTCTATTTTCTGTAGGTGGGCCCCGGTCTACATCACCTTTTTATGGTGAACCACTTTGAACCCCAGTTCAAAGTTGTTCAAAGAGGTTCAAAGAAAGATAGAGGGTAGAGTCATAAGTGAAAGGATAGTTGATGAGACACATGACATAAGTTGACACTGAAGTAATGGTTAAGTTATTAAGATGGATAGTTTAGATTTGACGGGAGCCATGGGGCAAGCCTCAGATAAAAAGTTTCAGGTTGTGATTAGTGAAAACTTTAACACGAGTGAGAGATATTGTTTGGGGAATGGTTAATAATGATATTAAAGTTTGTGGATTTCAAGGATGTCCTATTACTGAGTCATTATTGCTCACATCATTTGAAATTAATGTTCCTGACTAATGTTCATTAAAGTCAACTTTTTAGGACATAATCTTTCAAAAATATAAACAGCTCTGTACGTTTTCTCTTCCTGTTATAATTCTATAGAGTCTCGGCTATGGGAGAAGAAATTGTTCTTAGTCTGCGTAAAACAGGTAGCTCCTAAAGGTCTTTTTCATTTCGTGTTTCTATTTGATATATTGATTCAAGAGGGGGGGTTTATTTTTATTCCTAAGGGAGAGATGAGGTCCAATATACATTTCTTCGGGAATGTCAAGAATATGCAGTGTCAAGCCCCTATTGTAATAGATACAGACCTGTTAGGGATATCAGTGAAAAAAATGGTAATTGACCTCACAAACCGTGTAGTGGAAGATCATAGTTTAGAGTTCCTGTCGAGTGGATTATTGGAAGCTGCGGCTTTCCCTCCGTCAACTGTATGTCTGGAGTTGGTTCAACAATGTATTAATAGATATGATGTTAAATCCAAGTGCATAATGAATGCAAAAGTCCAAACCCTTGTGCCAGTCAACAGAGAGACTATCATGGTTGTTTTTAAAATCCCAAAGGAATCTCTCATCAGTTTCACTCCCACCCAATCTCTAGCTCAGTATAGAGAAAACATAGATAAAAACCGTAGTCATGTGGCCCAGAAATGGACTCAAACTAATTATAAGGGAGGATCTCGGTTACCTAAAGTCTTCACCAAAGACCACATGAAGCCACTTATTCATGATGTGATAGTGTTGCTTCATCAGATTAAAGGTTCAGAGCAGGTTCTCCTCTTTGAGGAGTGGATGTTTCACTTTATAGAGATAGTCTTGGAAGGGGGGAAACATATTGATTTGGTGGAGATTATTGCTAGTTCCCTAAGGGACCAACTTAAACAAGCCCAGGCCATTAAGAAGGATTTCTTTATGTCTTCCTATTTGATATACTGTCTAGCATGCACACAGGATCTATCTGCCATTCAACATGTTCCTTGGAATGAAGACCTTTTCATCTATGAGTACTATCCCTTACTAAGAAAGGATAAGATTTTGGAAGACTACAGGAAGGTTCATGATGTTTTCCTTGGAAGATTGTGTCAACAATTGGCAGGAGTCCCAAACCAAAGAGTTTCATTGGAAGCATAGAAATTGGTTCAAGTCTACAAAAGTCTATACATTCAATTTCCACGTTTTACCTACATCTGGGTTGGAGGCTTTGATGATGAACCTCTTAGGCTCCCAACATTTTCTTTTGACTGTTTTATATTGGCAGAGGTCTGCAGGTAATTGTTTGTAGTTATTAAAAATACCCTGGTAGAAGAAAGGTGGCCTTCTATGTTTCCAGTTAAAATTGGCAACTTGGTCTGTAATAGTATGATGGATGCCTCGGTGATAGGAAGCAACCTGTTAAGTTTTCACTTGCAATTCTATGAGTTGAGAAGGGGTTTTGACAGTAAGGGCTTTGCTAGACAAGTTCTAAGTCTAAGTAATTATCCTTCACCTAGTTCACACCTTGAAGATCTATGGGAAGATCTTAGTGATGAAGAAGTAGTTCGAAAATAGGATCACTCAAGACTTGTAGTCCCACAGATCAAACTGTTGCAGTTAAAGTTTGATATTAAGGGAGTAGAAGAGGATAGTTTTGAAGCTAGAAGTTCAGATGTCATCAATGTAGAAGCAAGAAGTCCTCTAGTTATAGATTGGAACAGGAAGGAGGAAGATGATATAAAGTTGAGAGCTCAAACCATATTTGGAGTTACAGAAACCTGGTTGATAGAAAAGAAAAAGAAAGGAGCAAAGAACCCCCCTCTTGAAAGGCATAGTATGGAATCAGCCCTAAAACATGTGAAAGATGTCTCGTTTAATGTATCTCATGTGGTTCCTAATGCAGGTAAAGTTACATCCCCTAAAAAAAA
Organism: Chamaecyparis obtusa; assembly: GCA_027943335.1. NCBI lineage: Eukaryota > Viridiplantae > Streptophyta > Pinopsida > Cupressales > Cupressaceae > Chamaecyparis > Chamaecyparis obtusa. The sequence continues at coordinate 132,260 of BSBK01008329.1, read as the reverse complement.
GGTGGTTCCCAGCGGACATCCTACCACACCTAGATCGAGGCCTAGAACAAGATCAGAAAGGCATTGTCAGATGGCATCCTTAGGACCTGACTATCTAGATATTGATATTAACGATGAAGATATTTCCTTTCCATTGGATCAACAAGAAAAGGTTCAAGAAATTCTTACCAGTAACACAAATGTACCTTAGGCTAAGAACACTCTTGTTAAAACACCCAAGAATCAGATAGTCACCAGTTCATTTCCTCCTTGGTTAACTGAATCAATGAGTAAAAGGAAGAGTTATAAGCCTATTTCACTTCCCGTGAAGGCAATTGTCACCAAATATGCCACCTAGACTCCTAAAGCAAAAATATTGAAGAGTGATGCAAGGTTATCTACAAATCCATCTATTGGAAAGATGACTGTAGAAATAGAAACCTTCAGGCCTAAAGAAGGAATTCAGGAACCAAAGGAAAAAGACTTTGAAATCACTAAGATGGAGCTTGGTGTTCTAAACAAGGATTCTAGACATCATCTTTTTAAATTTTTAGTTGATCGTATGCTCGGGCAGTCGCGAAAGGATGGGAGAGAGAAATGTGAGTTGAAACAGTTGGTATCTACCATGGTCAAGTTTCTTTCCTCACTCACTAATGTTGGAGCACTACCACTAGCCTAGTCCTCACAAGACTTTGATATGAATTCAGCTGAAAGCCAAAGTCTAGTGAAAAAGATGCAATAGGGTAGAGTTCTGATGGAGGTCATGAAATCTTAGATAAATAATGTAATCGATAAAGGGAGTGCTTTCATACAGGAATTTATATCTACCTGCTTAGATGGAGAAGGATTATTCAGTGAGATTCAAACCCTGGTCCCAAGCTGGGAAATGGAAGAAGAGAAATGCACAGTGATTTTCATACAGGTTCAAGAAATAGAGGCGTATGGTGTGACTCAGTTCTTAGCAAAAAATACGATGAAGTTGGTAGATCCATGTATGCTATTCATCTTGAAACATAATTTTGGTTGGAAAAACACAATGTTTAAAGCTACAATCTCTCAAGCCAAAGCAATAGAGAAAGAGGTACTAGATATGCATGTAGATGCCCTTAAAGACATCAAGATAGTAAATCCATCAATTATTTTACAAATTGATGAAGGTAATATAGACAAAGATGCCATGGTAAAGGTCTTTACAAACACCATGAATGCTCTTAAAGAAAATGAAGTAGCGACGGTTCAGGATTTCACCAGAATTGCAAACATGGAATCCATGTTGCTGTTGAATAGGGGCCAGTTACCTAAGCAAGTGGAGATGATCAGGGAGTTAAGATGGGAAGCTAATGTGACTCAGGTGAAGCTGATAGGTCTGAAGAATTTGCATTTTTAGCTAGCTCAGGAATTGGTGAACGTGTTCCAATCCTGGAAGCTCGTACAGACTGCCACGTCAGAAGGTCTTGGAGGGAGTTAGCATTTTTCGGGATAACATTTACCTTTCTTTCTATTTTAAAAGACACATGTTATGAAACTCTCTTTCTAGTTGTATAACTGGTTTTTAATGGTTTTTCTGGTGTTTGAGAGGCTTGGTTTTTCTGGAGGCTCTCTTGGACCTAAAACTATAAATGCTAGAGCATTGAACTATGAAAGGGTTAGAAATTACAGATAGAAAAATAGATAGTTTTGCTAAGTAGATAGCTAGATTAGTCTTTTATGTTCTAAAACAATTTGTGACTTATTTTGATTAGACTTTGATCCGATCATATATGAATATATAGATGCACGGTTTGATTTAAAACTTTGAATCAAAATCTGGAATGTATTGATTACTTTGAGAATTGGTACATTTGTATCTGTGCATGTATTATTTATACTTAGCCACTCCCAATTTCTTTCTAGTTATTTTTCCTTGAGTTATTTTATAGGTTCTTTGTTTTAGAAGTAATTAGTAGATCTCAGTATTCTTCATAGTTGAATTTAATCATCTATTGATTCTTTAAATTACCTCAATACCCAAGAGTATTTGAGTGGTCCTTCTACACTTTCTAGTTAAAAGTGTATGAATTTACTTTTATCTTGATAATTCATTGAATATCCTACAAGGAAGTTACACCTTCAAAATTCAAAGGGAAGCAATTTCTAATGCTTACCCAACTATTTATTAATTGTTTGTCTTCAAAGGTATAGAGTTTTTATTCAATTTCATTTAAGAAGAAGAAGACAAATCTGTTCGCCAACAGATTTTTGGCAACTCTACTAGGGAGAGTCCAGTATAAAACACTAGGGTCTCAACTGATATAATGCCACAAGATGGTATTACCACACAATGATGTGTTTCCTATGCTTCAACCTAATCTAGGATTTGAAGACACACAAGAAGACATAATTTCAAGCTCAGCTACAATAGTGCGGAGATTTAAACACAGTAATTAGCAGTTTCATCAAGTCTAGGAAGTGCTTGAAAGAGAAGAAGAAATAGCTGAGCAATTGAGGGGTATACGAGTTTCTTGTGAAGCAGTTATATTAAATAGACTTGCACAAGCCCCAACAAGAAATTAAGGTCATTCCCAAATATTGAAACTGGCATAAAAGAGATATACCAGAGGTGATAGGAGTAGGGGACTAGTTGATGAAGATTTTGAAGCTTTGAGGAATCTTAGTTTTGAACCTGATCTCAATACCCACAAAAAGAAGAAAACCCAAACATTTAGTAGACCTTCTTCACCTCCACCTAGCCCACTTGTTCCACCCCTTTTCCAAGCTATTATAACACTAGGTACTATGGTACCTACTGTTCTTGATATCCAACCTTTGAATTTCCAGTTAGCTAACATGGCTACCAATTAACCTCAGGGCCAGAATATTGGCCCACCGAACTTAGGAGCTAACCCCCCTGGGGATTTACCTAAAGGTTCTAATTAGGTCTTGCCCAAGTTTAGTGGAGATGGAAAAGTAACCACTGATGATCATCTCAGTGCTTTCCACACTGCCTATGGTGTTATTAGTGTTCCTACTGAAGAAGTAGTGGTCAGGCTCTTTGTCAAGACCTTAGTGGATACCACAGCTAACTAGTTCATTCATTTACCCAATGGTTCAATCACTAATTGGAATGACATGAAAACTACTTTTGAAACAAGATTTAAAACTCCTGATAATGAGATTTCATTATTGCTTCAACTTAGTCAACTAAAGAAAGAAATGCATGAGCCTATGCGGGAGTTTGTGGCTAAGTTTAATAGAATCTTGCAAAGGATTCTAGCAAATTCGGCACCAAGTAATGAGAATAAGAAGGTTTTCTTCTTGAATGTTGTTCCACCTGATATAAGCTTTCACCTGTTAAAAGATGAAGTGGCTGATTTGGTTGCTGCCTAGACACAGGCTATTCAGCTAGAGGATACACTCATAATGGCTAGAAAATGGAAGAGAGAAGTTCAGGCTTCAGGAACTCCCTCATCCTCTACAAAAATAGACCCTCTAATGCAAAGGTTGATGAATGATATGGCTATACTCAAGAGACAACAAAATAAGGCTAGTTCTCTATCAGATCCCCTTACCAAGATGTTAGCTGAAGATAATATAATTAGCCTCAGGGAAAAATACCTCTCTTGCTAGGTTCACAACCTAGATTGTAGATTGAATCTGCCCCAAGGGAAACAATGTGTTCTTTTCATCTAATAACTGATCATGATGGAGAATCTTGTCCCGATTGGTTAAGATGTCTTCAAATGAATGCAACAAAGGATACTATCAGTATAGAAGAGTTGAAAGAAGAGAAAGACTCACCTGATATTGGCCTGTCTAGTTCTTTTTATCTAGAGTATGAGCCAAGCTCTGATAGAGGTGGAAGTGTTTTAGCAACTTTGCAGGATCCTTCCTATGCTATTCTAATGAGAAATCAGAGGATGCAAAATTTTGTCCCTGGTTCAATTGCTTCTAATGTTGATGCTAAGCATAAGGAAGCTGAAAATGGAGAGACTCGTGCATACCCAAAAGGTCCTGAAGTGAAGATCTTATCAAGAGGTAGTTCAATTCCTTCCTCTTCATTTGACTTGGTAGAATTCTGTAAAACAAGCACAATCTCCATTTCCCCCACAGAATACCTTAAAATGAATCCCAAAGAGCTGGACAAACTGGTTCAATATGTTAAAGGGGAGTCAAGTTTAAGCCCCAAATCAAATAAGCCTCTTATAGGTGAGATGACCATAGTTGAGGAACCACTTGTCTTTAAGCCCCAAGACACTCCGCAGACACCTAAAGAATGTCCCTTTGTTAATACAATTGAAAGTGAACTAGAAGAAAGAAAGCCTAATCCCTTCTATATCTCCTTACTGCTAAATAGCCAGAAACTCAACAATTGGATTATTGACTCTAGTGCATCAGATAACATCATGCTTGCCATGGTTGCAAGAGCCCTCAATCACACCTTGACTAAAACTTATGGCCATTGTTATTCTATGGATGGGAAACAAGTATCGTTAATGGGTCAAGTCAAAGATACCCAAGCTATTCTTGATGCATATCCTGACAAGCGTCTGAAGTTGACTATCCTAGTGGTAGATATCCCAGCTAGCTATTGTATGCTGCTCAATAGAACCATTTGCAAAGATTTAGGAGGAGACATTAAGATGGACTGGTCAGAGGCCATGATCCCAGTAGGTAAAAAGAAAGTAAAACTTAAACCCGAGCCTAAAAATAAATATACTGTGGTAGCCTCGGATAATCCAAAAGCTCAAATTTTGTATGAGGAGTGTCATTTTGGAAACTATGTCATTTTAACTGATCTTGAAAAGGATGGTGAAACTTCTTCTCAAAAAGAAGAGGGTATATGGAAGATGGAGTTTAACGGCAGTTGCTCCAATTCAGGCTCAGGCACAGGGATAGTCCTTTTCCCTCCTAATAAATAATTTATTCCTCTTTCTTTCAAATTAGATTTCAAAAATACTAACAATACTGTAGAGTACAAAGCCTTAATTCTGGGATTGGAAGAGGCAAAACTGAGGGGAGTCAAGAAGTTGATGGTAAAGGGTGATGCTGAGTTAATTGTGAAGTAGGTGAGAGGAGAATTCTCTGTCAAGAATGAGAGGGTAAAGCAGTACAAAAATTTGGTATGGGATGAGCTGGATTTCTTCAATGCCTTCTCCATAGAATTTATACCAAGAAATCAGAACACCCAAGCAGATGCCTTGGCAGTTTTGACTTCACTATTGTTGCCACACCCTAACGTTAAAAATAAAAAATATCAAATTGAGATGATTTACAAGCCGACAGTGCCTGATAATGTGGAGTATTGGCAAGTCTTTGATAGTGATTCCTAGCTTACGAATTTCCTAGAATGTGCCACAGGTTTTTCTGATGTATATTTTGAAGGATCTAATAGTGAGTGCAAAGACATCTATGAAGATGTTGCAGGTAGTGATAGAGTGATTCAACTAAAGGGAAATAAAATCCCCAAAGGCCTTGTATCTCTAGAACATTTGTTCAGGAGAAAAGATGATAGTACTGTTAAAGAGAAGATATCTCATGTGCATAATGCCAAAGAATATGACAAAATTTATATAGGTGAGCAAGATGATCCGAAATGGATTTCAATTGGTCAAACATGTACTCCATCTGAAAAAAGAAGACTTGACAAGGTTACTTATAGAATACAGGGATGTATTCGCTTGGGGGTATGAGGACCTGAAGGATTTCAGAGGAGGCCTTTTTAAACATCAAATCCCTTTATAACCTGGTGTTACCCCCTTTCATCAAAAATTAAGGAGCTATAATCTGAAAGTGTCTAAAGCCATATTAAAGGAAGTAGAAAAAATGCTACATGCTAGGATTATCTATCCCATCCATCATTTAACTTGGATCGCCAATATAGTTCCTGTGAGAAAGAAGAATGATGAGATCAGGATCTTTGTTGATTTTTGTAACCTGAATCAAGTGAGTTTGAAAGACAACTATGCTTTGCTTGTGATGGAACATGTTCTTCAAGCAGTATCAGGATATGAAGTTATGTCTATGCTAGATGGCTATTCTAGGTACAATCAAATCAGTGTATCACAAAATGACCAATACAAAATGACATTTATCACCCCATGGGGAACTTATGCCTATAGTCATATGTCATTTGGGTTGATTAATGTGGATGCAACTTTCAAGAGGGCAATGAATTCTTCTTTTGAGGATCTCCAAAAAAAAATTATAGTGGTGTACTTAGATGATCTCACTGTCTTTTTGAAGAAGAGGAGTCAGCATTTAAAAGATCTTGAAATAGTGCTCTTGAGGTGTAGAAGTCACGGCATCTCTCTGAACCCCAAGAAATCAAAATTCTTTGTGGAGGAAGGAAAATTACTAGGTCATATCATTTCAAAGGATGGTGTCCAGATTGACCCCGAAAGGGGTAAGGTGATTCAACAGCTCAGCCTGCCATTAAGTAGAAGTGGATTGAAGTCCTTCTTTGGCCAAGTGAATTTCCTGCATGCATTCATTCCAGAATTCTTAGAAATTACTAGGTACATGGTTGACATGATGAGTGATAAAGTTCTTTTTAAGTGGAACGAGAATGGATGCAAAGCTTTCAGTGATATTAAAGATGCAATATCCCAGGCACCTATGTTAAAGAGTCCCAATTTCAAAAAGGCCTTTATCATTTATTGTTATGCCTCCAAGCATACTCTATCGGGTATATTAACACAAAAAGATGAGAAAGGACAGGAAGCACTCATAGCCTTTATGAGCACTCCTCTAAAAAGACATGAGCTCAAGTACTCCCAGATGGAAAAACATGTCTTCACCATAGTGAAAGTGGTAAAATAGTTCAGGTACTATATACTTCATTCCCATTGTACCATTTTCATTCTTGAAACTGTAGTGAAAAGTATTTTGACTCAAAAGGAGATTGGTATGAATAATAGAGCAGTTTGGATAGAAAAAATTCAAGAGTATGACTTGATGATCAAGCTAGCCAATTTGGTAAGGGGGAAAGGCCTATGCAAGTTGATAGCAGAGAATGGTGAGCTGTCTGAGAAAATTGATGAAGTACCCATGGTGTTGCTAGTTAATCTAATGGCTATTTTGGGTATAATCAAATCAATGTATCACAAAATGACATTTATCACCCCGTGGGGAAATTATGTCTATAGTTGTATGCCATTTGGGCTGATTAATGCGGGTGCAACTTTCGAGAGGGAAATGAATTCTTCTTTTGAGGATCTTTGAAAAAAAATTATAGTGGTGTACTTAGATGATCTCACTGTCTTTTTGAAGAAGAGGAGTCAGCATTTAAAAGATCTTGAAATAGTGCTCTTGAGGTGTAGAAGTCATGGTATCTCTCTGAACCCCAAGAAATCAACATTCTTTGTGGAGGAAGGAAAATTACTAAGTCATATCATTTCAAAGGATGGTGTCTAGATTGACCCCGAAAGGGGTAAGGTGATTCAACAGCTTAGCCTGCCATTAAGTAGAAGTGGATTGAAGTCCTTCTTTGGCCAAGTGAATTTCCTGTGTGCATTCATTCTAGAAATCTCAGAAATTACTAGGTACATGGTTGACATGATGAGTGAGAAAGTTATTTTTAAGTGGAACGAGAATGGATGCAAAGCTTTCAGTGATATTAAAGATGCAATATCCCAGGCACCTGTGTTAAAGAGTCCCAATTTCAAAAAGGACTTTATCATTTATTGTTATGCCTCTGAGCATACTCTATCGAGTATATTAACACAAAAAGATGAGAAAGGATAGGAAGCACTCATAGCCTTTATGAGCACTCCTCTGAAAAGACATGAGCTCATGTACTTCCACATGGAAAAACATGCCTTCACCATAGTGAAAGCGGTAAAATAGTTTAGGTACTATATACTTCATTTCCATTGTACCATTTTCATTCCTGAAACTGCAGTGAAAAGTATTTTGACTCAGAAGGAGATTAGTATGAATAATAGAGCAGTTTGGATAGAAAAAATTCAAGAGTATGACTTGATGATCAAGCTAACCAATTTGGTAAGGGGGAAAGGCCTATGCAAGTTGATAGTAGAGAATGGTGAGCTGTCTGAGAAAATTGATGAAGTACCGATGGTGTTGCTAGTTAGTCTAACTGATCCCTGGTTTTCGGACATGGCTTATTTCCTTACCTTTGGTGAGTGTCCTGATCATTTAAATCCCAAAGAGAGGCGTAACTTGAAATTGAAAGAAAGTAAATATGTGATATCCCAGGGGACATTATATAAAAGGGGCATAGATGGAACCTTTCTAGGATGTGTAGATGTTGAGCAGCAGAAAGAACTTTTGAAAGTATTTCATGATGAAGCTTGTGGAGGCCACTGCTCCTCAACTGTAACTGCATTCAAGATTCTTTGGAATCACTTTTAATGGCTTAGCATGTTCAAGGATGCATACCAGTATGTTTGCAATTGTGAAAAATGTTAGCTTTTTATTGGGAGACCTCATCTTGTTGCCCTACCTCTTAAACCTGTGATTGTTGATGAGCCTTTCAAACAATGGGTTTTAGACTTCATGGGACCCTTGAACCCACCATCTAGCACTAGGCATGTTTATATTCTCATAGCCACCGATTATTTTACTAAGTAGGTGGAAGCAGTCCCCACTAAGAAAGTGAACTCTTAGGTTGTGTGTGATTTCCTTTTAAATTATATTTTTATCAGGTTCGGGGTACTTGTTAAGATAGTAGAAGATAATGCTACATACTTTTCTTCTGAAGAGATCTCAGCTTTTTGTTATTAACATGGCATATCTCTGTCTCATTCCTCTGATTATTTACCATGAGGAAATGGTCAAGCTGAATCGAGTAATAAAAACCTAGTAGTGATCATGAAAAATTTAATAAATGATAAGCCCCATGAGTGGTATAAAAATTTGTTTGAAGCTTTGTGGGTAGATCGAACCACTTTGAAAAGAGCAATTGGAATGGCCCCCTTTGAACTAGTGTATGGGATAGGAGCACGTGTCTATTTTCCTTTGGAACTCTCCTTATCCAAGCTCCAAGCTGTCATTGAAGATTAGTATTTTAAAAATCCTCTGGAGAAATGTGTCATGCATTTGAGTAGACTAGAAGAAGAAAGGGAGGATTTGGTAGATCATATTACAAAGAATCAGCTGAAGGTAAAGCATATTTTTTATATGTAGGCATGACCTCATAACTTTATGGAGGGTGATGAAGTGCTTCTATGGGAAAAAAAGCGGGCACCCAAAGGGTCTCATGGGAAATTCGAGTCTTTATGGAAGGGCCCATTTATCATTTCTGAAACTCTTGGTTCAAATGCTTTCTGATTGTCCTATCTAGATGGTGTGAATCTTCCTTTTACTTATAATGGGTAGGACCTCAAGTTATGCAAGCTTTAATGTTTTACCCAATCAATACTCATGTATATATTAGGTAGTGTTTCCCTATTTTCCTTTTTGTTTTGTCGTAGTGCTTTGTTTATCTTTCCCTTTGTTAGCTTTTTCTGTGAAACTGGTTATTCAGAGTTCTCTACACATTGAGCAATATGCAGTCCCCAGCTAGAGCTGAGGTTAGAGATAGTTACAGTCACCAATATGGAAGTGTCTAAGACCCTTACTAGCTCATTTATTTGAAGCTCATTTAGCGCATTCCCTTGAGGGTCTTTCCTTGCAGTAATCCTCCAAGTGTGCATGTCCTTCAAGTTGTCAAGAAATAGCCTCCAAGTTTGTCAAGTTCAAATTCGGCCTTCCTTGGTTGAATATTTTCCAAGAATCATGCTTCACATGAACCACTTCAAACCTCTTTGAACTCTGGTTCAAAGTAATTCGAAGCAGTTCAATGAAGGTTTATTTTTCTAATGTCTATTTTCTGCAGGTGGGCCCCGACCTACGTCACCTTTTTGTGGTGAACCACTTTGAACCACTTTGAACCCTAGTTCAAACTTGTTCAAAGAGGTTCAAAGACAGATAGCGGGCAGAGTCATAAGTGAAAGGAAATTTGATGGGACAGATGACATAAGCCAATGGTGAAGTAATGGTTAAGTTATTAAGATGGATAGTTTAGATTTGACAGGAGCCATGGGGCAAGCCTCGGATAAAAAGTTTCGGGTTGTGATGAGTGAAATCTTTAACATGAGTGAGAGATATTGTTTGGGGGATGGTTAATAATGATATTAAAGTTTGTGGATTTCAAGGATGTCCTATTGTTGAGTCATTACTACTCACATCATTTGAAATTAATGTTCCTGACTAATGCTCATTAAAATCAACTTTTCAAGGCATAATCTTTCAAAAATATAAACAACTCTGTAAGTTTTCTCTTCCTGTTATAATTCTGCGGAGTCTTAGCTATGGGAGAAGAAATTTTTCTCAGTCTTTGTAAACCAGGTAGCTCCTAAAGCTCTTTTTCATTTCCTATTATTGTTTGATATATTGATTCAAGAGGGGGGGGTTTATTTTTATTCTTGAGGGACAGATGAGGTCTAGTATGCATTTCTTTGGGAATGTCAAGAATATGCAGTGTCGAGCCCCTATTGTCACAGATACAGACCTGTTAGGGATATCAGTAAATCCTTCAAGTATTTTACAAATTGATGAAGGTAATACGGATGTAGATTCCATGGTCAAGGTCTTTACAGACACCATGAATGCTCTTAAAGAAAATGAAGCACTGATGGTTCAAGATTTCACTAGAATTGCAAATGTGGAATCCATGTTGTTATTGAATAGGGGCCAATTACCTAAGCAGGTGGAGAGGATCAGGGAGTTAAGATGGGAAAAGAATGCGACTCAGGTGAAGTTGATAGGTCTGAAGAATCTGCATTTTCAACAAGATCAAGAATTGGTGAACGTGTTCCGATCCTGGAAGCTCGTACAGACTGCCACATCAGAAGGTCTTGGAGGGATTTAGCATTTTTTGGGATAACATTTACCTTTCTTTCTATTTTAAAAGACACATGTTATGAAACTCTCTTTCTAGTTGTATAACTAGTTTTTAACAATTCTTCTGGTGTCCGAGAGGCCAAGTTTTTCTGGAGGCTCTCTCGAACCTAAAACTATAAATGCTAGAGCATTGAACTGTGAAAGGGTTAGAAATTATAGATAGAAAAATAGATAGTTTTGCTAAGTAGATAGCTAGATTAGTCTTTTGTGTTCTAAAATAGTTTGTGACTTATTTTGATTAGACTTTGATTCGATCATATATGAATATATAGATGCATGGTTTGATTTAAAACTTTGAATCAAAATCTGAAATGTATTGATTACTTTGAGAATTGGTACATTTGTATCTATGGATGTATTATTTATAATTAGTCACTCCCAGTTTCTTTCTAGTTATTTTTCCTTGAGTTATTTTATAGGTTCTTTGTTTTAGAAGTAATTAGTAGATCTCACTATTCTTCATAATTGAATTTAATCATCTGTTGATTCTTTAAATTACCTCAATACCCAAGAGTATTAGAGTGGTCCTTCTACACTTTCTGGTTAAAAGTGTATGAATTTACTTTTATGTTGATAATTCATAAAATATCCTACAAGGAAGCTAAACCTTCAAAATTCAGAGGGAAGCAATTTCTAATGCTTACCCAACTGTTGATGAATTGTTTGTCTTCAAAGGCATAGAGTTTTTATTCAATGTTATTTAAGAAGAAGAAGACAAATCTATTTGCCAACATGATGTGAGTCCAAAATTATCTCCATCCACTCCATTAGTGGATGATCCATTTAATCCATCTGACCTTCGGCCATTTGATGAAATCTTGTCTAGATTTCTTGCACAATCCACTCTAAGTGCATCAAATGCTACTAGTACACCACTGAGTATAAACATTCCTCAACAAAAATTTCAAGTTCAAGTACTAGCAGTAATGGCTTAGCCTACATTACCATTTCCACTTCCTAGCCTTAACAACAATGCTAATCTTAAAAATATCCCCACTGTTGCATTACCAAAGTTCTATGGCCTAATAGCTAAAGACCTTGACACTTTCTTATTTGAGTTCAACATTCTTTGTCAAAGTTTTGACTATAACACTAATACTCATAAACTCAAATTGTTTCTAGCTACATTAAGGGAGTCATCTTTAAGATGGTTTATGGGACTGGGGGCAAATGGAACAACTGATTGGGATGGGATGAGAGACCTTTTTTTGCAAAAATACAAAGAATACTACAAAGGAGGTGATTTGAGAGGAGATGATATCTTTTGAATGTCACAAAAAGAAGATGAAACTCTGGAAGACTACATCTAACACTTCTTATACAATTTGTAGAAGAATCCTCAACATGCATTGCAAGAGGACTCATAGAAACTCATTTTTTTAAAAGGAGTGAATGATAACTATCTTGAAGCATTGGACCTAATGGATGGAGGAGATGTGTCCTAGTCTTCTTGGGATGATCTCAAGAATTTTTTTTTGAATTATTCAAGATCAGCAGTAAAGAAGGGCAGAGGATTCTGTCCAACACTTGCAAAAGGGAGTAGTTCTGGCATATCAAAGCTGGAAATATCAAACCCATTGTTAGATTTCAAGTAGGACATAATCAATGATGTTGCAACCCATTTGGTTACAGTGCAAGCCAAAAAGAAGCATGAAGAAATTGAGTTGAAGTTAGTAGAGTACTGCCCACATTGTTGACAGTAAAAGAAGCACTATAGATGCAAGTTGGTAGAAAATTTGGAAACAAATCACATTCCAACTGAGTTCAGGAAGATAGAGGGGGAAGAAGAGAAAGTATTCTTTATTTCTCAATGTTTCCCATGGGATCCATGACAAGGTATGCCTCATGACTCACTACACTCTTTCAATAATTATAATAGTCAATGGAAAACCCAGAATTCCCAATATCCTTCCTAGTCTTTCCAATTGATGTGGAATAATGCATGGCCAAATACTCATCCTAGCCAATGGTATAGCTCCCAATAAACCCAATGGCCATAACCACAACCTCAAAATCAATTGAAACCACCCCAGGGAAATTGGCAGCCATATAACCAATGGAGGGGACCTCAACTGTGGCCTAATCAGAATCCTGGCTGTCAACAATTACCACCTCCAGTTCCATAGCCAGCACTTATGCCACCTCCTGCAGCCACAAGTTCTCATCCATGGCCAACACAATTACTAGCTCAGCCACAACCAAATCCTAATAATAAGTAGCGGCAACCAGTCTACAATATTGAAGCCTAGTAGTATCTTGCATATGCATTGGACATCACTGATATCCACCTGATATCTAGTACAACTCTACCAACACTAGAACCACCTATTATAAATGCATTACCAGTGACTCCTATAGCATCAACACAAAAACCAGAAGTTACCTTTCCAAATTCAACTCTACCAACTAAGATACCAGACCAGGATGAGCCTAAAATTCAAAATAAACCTCCATTTCCTTAGAGGCTTAGGCTGGATAAACCTGTGCTCCAAGAAGAAGTCCAATTTGATATACTAGACCAATTAAAGAACATGCACATCGACATTCCATTATTTTAGGCTATCAAGGATGTTCCACTCTATGAAAAAGCTATTAAAGAAGCATGTCTAAAGAAACCTCAAAGAAATAAAAAGGACCCCTAAACAATGCATGTAATAGGTCAATTGGCTCATATAATGCTAGGCAAGATTGTGGTTCCTAAGTACTTTGACCCAGGAATCCTAGTTGTGGACATAATAATTAATGGCCAGTCAGTAAAGAATGCCTTGATAGACCTAGGTGCTTCCATAAATGTCATGACCAAGGACACTATGCATAGGTTGATTATAGAGTGACTGAGGAAAACTCCAATAGTTTTACAACTTGTAGATAGTTCTACAATTACCCTAGATGGTATGATTGAAGATATAATAGTCACATTGGACTCTTGGGAATACACTATTGATTTTATGATACTATCACCTAAATTAACCCTTTTTGGTTATCCAGTAATCCTTGGAAGGCCATGGTTAGCAATAGCAGATGCTAATATAAGCTATAGATCAAGAAATATGACCATCTATGATGGCCAAACTATAAATAAATTAGCACTATATCCTCCAGCCCACCCACAAGAAGATCTAAATAATCCTATATGGCCAAACTTGGGAGACGAGGAAGAGGAGATAAACTCTGTTGCTCAGCTGATGATGTTGCATAGATAATATTTTCTGAAATTACAAGAGGATGATGATATACTCCAAAGTATCCTCACAAATGATTGTGTTATAACAAGAGATGTTTCCCAAAGCTCAATTCTACAATTGACCACCTATGAAAATTGTGCCTGACCAATAGAGCCTGAGATCATACAGTAGTTGTTACCTTGTGAAATATCAACCAACCCTATATCAGAGGCCTCCATGATAGAATTATCCACTACTGTGTAACTCTCACATAACCATAACCTTCATGTTAACAATAAATTATCTTAGCAGAAAACTAAAATTGTTAACACAACTCTTATGAAAACATGAAAAGGCTTTCGCCTGGTAATATGGGGACATGAAGGGATTGATTCCAAAACTATGCACTCATAGAATATACATTAATGAAGGTATCCTACCTCTCCGTCAGCCACTAAGAAGGATCAACCCAGTAGTTAGGAAAAATTGTGAAGACCAAACTATAGAAATTGCTAAATGCTGGATTCATATACTCAATCTTAGATAGCAAGTGGGTTTCACCTCTTGTGATAGTACCCAAGAAGGGGGGTAATTGAAGGATATGCATAGACTACAGGGAGCTTAACAATGAAATAAAGAGGGACCATTTCCCATTACCATTCATTGATCAAGTGCTAGATACATTAGTAGAAAAAAAGTACTTCTCATTTCTTGATGACAATAGTGGTTACAGATATATTAGCATTTCACCTGAGGACCAAGAAAAGAAAACATTCAAATGTCCTTGGGGAACGTACGCCTACTCTATTTTTCCATTTAGGTTATGCAATGCTCCTGCAACCTTTCAGAGGGTCTTGATCAACATCTTTTTTGACATCTCACATGACTACATAAAGATTTACATGGATGAATTCACTACATTTGGAGTCACATTTGAAGAAGCATTGAAAATTTGGAGAAAGTTCTAATAAGATGCCAAGAGCATAAATTGTCACTCAATAGTGAGAAGTATTTTATAATGATACAAGAAGGATTCATTTTGGGACACTTCATCTTAGAAGCTGGCATACAAGTAGACCCAACAAAGATAGAGGTAATTCTAACATTGCCCACTCCTACTATGCAAAAAGAGGTTAGATCCTTCCTAGGACATGTTGGATATTATAGACATTTTATTCAAAACTTTAGTCAAATAGAAATTCCACTATATAATTTTCTTATTGTATCATCTTAAAATGGAAGCACTTCCATCTTGATAGGTTTAGCACCCTCTTTTAGTACATGTATCATGATAGATTTGCATTTAGGATGCATTTTGCACTCATCTTCTTCATTCTAGGTGAAATTAGGGTTAGGATCCTAGAGATTCTCCTTAATTTCCCTCTTCCATGGCTCTATTTTCTAGGTAGGACTTACAAATAGGTCCTCCTAGTCTTCATCATAGCAATCATAGGATTTTATGTATGTCCCTAACATTCTATCATGTTCTGGAATTAGTCCTAGGTTTCTAGGCCTCCCTGGGACCTCCTGACTTGGTTCTAAGCAAATCTAGGACCAGGGTCAGATTCAAGGTCAAACTTGACTAGGTCAAGGTCGAGTTCAAACCTGACTAGGTCAGGTCCAACCTCAACTTTGACCCCTTCCTTCAAATTTTCAAAATCCTTAATTTTCGGGCATCGGGCTTTCAGGATATTTATTTTTTCGCCTCCGGGTTTGCCATTTTGGGTTTCGAGATGGTAAATCCTCTAATTGCATTTAATCTAAGTATATTTTCTAAAGGTTAGGACCTAATTGGGATTTAATTCTCCAAGGTGGCCCCTCTAGAGGAGTGTGCCCTAGTTCTCTATAAAAGGAGGCCTTCCTCTCTCATTTGGATCATCAAGTTTTGTGAGAACATTTCATCACAAGCAATTGCAAGCTCTCAATTGAAAGCAAGGATTCAAGCAAGCAAGGAATAGTGAAGGTGCAAGGTGGAAAGAGGATCAAACCATTGTTGACATCAAGCATTTTTGTGAATTCATACTTGGAGCAAGAGAGGTCCTTTCTTCCTTGATCCACCATTATCAACTTTCAAGCATTCAAAGATTCAATCATGGGGTAGCAATTATGGATTGTGAGTTTGGTAGAAGTACTTTAGCCTTGGGGGCTTGGTATGCTTTTCTATCTCATTCAAATCTATGCATTGTTGTTTCATACATATTCATGCTAGGGTTTTTGATCTAGAGGATTAGATCCTGGCATTACACTTTCAAATACACACACATAGATATTCTATTTCAATTAGCTATTCATGGAGGTGGAGATCACCAAAATGGGCATTTGACTAAGGTAAAACCCTATATAGCCACCCCAAAAAATCCCCCTTTTCAGATATCTATAGTGGTTGTTTTGGGAATCAGAGGATAGATTTGAGTACCCTTTTCATCAAACTTCTAGGATCTACGAATAGAATTCAAATCAGACTTCGAATAAAGAATGTAGTATTTGACCTTTTATGAGGGTCAAACCTGACCTGAGCTCATCTTGGAGAAAGATTTCTGGGTTTTCTCCGTCTCGGCTTTCTGATCACAAATCTGGTTGCAGAATCTTCTGAAACCTCATACAGACTTCAAAAAATAGGTATTCACAAATCAATTTCATGATGAGTTATGTATCTTGACCTAGTTAATTTTCAAGTATTTCCAGATTTACTTAGGTTATTCCAATTCCAATTGCAATTCAAATGAATAAGTGTTGAATGTTAGATACATTGATAAGCTTCCATTTTAACCATATTCACTTACAAAAGGGGCATAATTTACATGGACCCCAGCTTGTGAAGAGTCATTCTTACAGCTTAAGAACCTTCTTACAAAGACACCAGTACTAAAAGGCCCTGACTAGACTTTTCCATTCCACATACATACCGATGCATCTGATTATGCAATAGGGGCTTTCCTAGGCCAAAAATTTGAGAACCTTGAAAATGCTATTTACTACATTAGGAAAATTCTACATGGTCCATAGTTAAACTACACAATCACAGAAAAAGAATTACTAGCAGTAGTCTATGCTCTTAATAAGTTTCGACACTTTGTAACAGGATACCCCATATTTATTCATACTGATCATGCTGCAATAAAATACCTCATGAATAAACTAGCCATATCAGGTAGGTTATCTAGATGGTTACTCTTGTTATAGGAATTTGATCTCACAATAATAGATAAGCTAGGAAGAGCCAATGTAGTAGAAGACTATTTGTCCAGATTACATCATGCATATATAGATACCTCACTAGTAGATGACACATTCCCATATGAGCATCTATTTCACATTGGTATTAAAACTCCATGGCATGCTGATATAGAAAATTATCTTGTTACCAACAAGATTACTAAACACTTCTTTCCAAAGGAGAGAAAAATAATGGGGGAAAAGAGCTTTTAGTATTCATGGATTGACAATACATTATTTTACACAGGCCTAGACTAGGTGATGAGAAGATGTGTCTGAGAAGATGAGACCTGTGACATTTTGCATGCATGTCATAATGAACCCTATGGAGGGAACTTTGTAGCAAAAAGGATAGTAATGAAGGTTCTAACAATAGGTTACTATTTCCCAACACTTCATAAAGATTTAGCCAATTACACCAGGAAATGTGACAAATACCAAAGAATGGGAAGGCCAACAAAATCAAATGAGATGCCTCTCAATCCACAAGTAGTTGTCACGTGATTTGATAAATGGGGATTGGATTTCATTGGTCTTATAGACCCTCCATCAAATGGAAAATCATATATCTTGGTATGCATGGATTATGTAACAAAGTGGGTAGAAGTGAAAGCCATGAAGCATGTATGTGATAGAAAAGTGGTAGCCTTCCTATATGAAGAAATATTTACTCACTATGGAGTACCAAGAGAGATAGTGACTTATCAAGGGACCCAATCTACATCAAATATCATCACAAAAATCATGAAAGAATACAATATTAGACTTCGAAAGTCAAGTCCATACCACCCTGAGGCCAATAGTCAAGTGGAAGTCACCAATAGAAAAATTGAAGCCATACTTACCAAAATAGTACAACTCAACATAAGAGGTTGGAGCAGTTGTTAGAAGAAGCAGTGTAGGCATACCAAATCACATGGAAAACCACAACTGGGTTAACTCCATTTGAGCTACTCTATGGAAAAATAGAAATGCTACCAATTGATTTTGAACACAAAACATTAAGAACTTCTTTTAAGCTAAGTATGGACCTTCCTGCAGCTCAACATGAATGCTTACCCAATCTCAACTCCTTGGATGAGATGTGGAAATATGCCCTAGAGCGCATAGAATTAGTTCAAAAAAAAAGGAAGAAATGGCATGATAGACACATCAAGAATAGGAAATTCCAAGTCACGGACTGGGCACTACTATTTGATTCTAGGTATCAAGAGACACAAGGAAAGTTGCAAACAGGGTGGCTAGGGCCATATGAAATAACACATGTTTTTGTAAATGGAGCGGTTCAATTAACAAAAATTGATCCAGTGCAATTCAAGTTGTTGGTTAATGGTCATAGACTTTGTCTATACCAAAAACCATAGACAAAGATAAAGTTCTTGTAGCAATTCAAAGATC
Source organism: Chamaecyparis obtusa (assembly GCA_027943335.1). NCBI lineage: Eukaryota > Viridiplantae > Streptophyta > Pinopsida > Cupressales > Cupressaceae > Chamaecyparis > Chamaecyparis obtusa. The sequence continues at coordinate 113,622 of BSBK01008329.1, read as the reverse complement.
ATATGCCAAAGGTAACACATGTAATCACTCCTGCAATAGAAGGTGACAACCTTCTTCCTGTAGCTTCACCCTAGCATACAAGAGCATACATCCATAATAAAACTTCATTTTAAATTAATTCTAATTCCATATTCACTTTTCTAAATTCTCTTTCCAACCCACCTCATTTCTTTACCTTCCACCCGTACAAATTTTGGTTCACTCACTTTTCTCAATTTTCTAAGTTTTCAATAAAATCCACATCAGCATACATACATTCAGGGAAAATCAATATCAAGGAACAACTGATACTTATCTTTCAAGCACATATAAAGACATAATGACAAGTACATATATTCAATTAATTCAATTTATTTCCACTTTTAAAACATAGATTTCAGCAATTATATATAATATTGCATGTGTCTATATATTATGGCATTACGCCAATTTTTTCTTCCCTACAAAGGAGGACAAGTGTGGACACTTGTCATTCTATTGTATGGGGTCTAAAAGTGTATTAATTTCCAAGTTACTATTTCATGTACCTATCATTTCAAACTAGATTACATGTCAACCAAATCAGTACTTATGTGATGTGTCATCAATTCCTTGTAATGTTTTTGCAAAGTGATGTACTTAATTGCTCAGATTATTCTTGATTCATACCATAGGTGACGTAATTAATTTTTTGTAAGCCCTAATCGCACTTAAAATAAATATAATTCCCCACCGTCAAGTGTCATTATCATTTTTATTATCCAATTTAAAAAAAATTATGACACAAAGATTGAAGGGAGGTGAAGTGAAGTGCCATTATGAGATAAATAAAAGGGGTTTTTAAGAGGAATTTAGAATATTTGGGATTTCAAAGCAAGAAAAAATTATGAAATTGCAAATTGGAGAAGAGCTTTAAAAAATTTTGAGAAGGAATTTTGTGAATCTAACATAATGGGGTTACAATTGATGAGGCATGAACCTATTTTCATAATATCTTATTGGCAGATGTTGAAGTTGTTCATAGGTTCCATGCCTGTGGATGGTTGGGTTACTTATTGAAATGAATGGAGTTTGATAGAGAAGTGGTAGAAGAGTTCATGAATACATTTAATGGGGGAGAAGCTACTATGTGGGGAGTGATTATTCTTACAAAAGAGGAAATAATTGTGGAGGTGATGATCTTACCTACAACAAGGGATCATTTCCCCAATGAGCACGATGCCAGGTCTACACGAGCCTAATTTACGCAACCAAGAGACCCTCTATTGGAAGTAAATAAGCAAGGATGCAAGAGAATGTCATTACAAGTTCCATATAATGAGCTAGCCACACATATCATCAGGTATTTTACATCTGAAGGTAGATTCTCCAACCTACATGCTCATCATTTTAAGTTACTTAGTCATATTAGGCATAATCTTCAAATCAATGTACCAAACTTTATGTATAATATGTTAAGTATCAGTGTTGAGGAAACACAAAAGGGAAAAGAAAATTCTATTTCCCATCATGCCCTAATCAAACTCCTAGTTGAGAGAGCCCTTAGGGATGTCCCTCCTATGGAATGGAAGGAATTTTTTGAGAATAAAACCTTGCAGGCCTAGAATGAGCCTAATGAGAAAAAAATTCCTATAGATGAAATATCCCCTCAACAAGTAGAGGTATCCCAGGAAAAGGAATCAGAGAGTCCAAAAGAAAAATCACCTTCTCCTATTCTGATTGATAATGTACCTACCCCATCATAGATAAAAGGTAAGAAAAAGGTTGATGAAGAAACTCTGGTTTTGGAAGCAAAATCTCAAAACCCTACAGTTTCAACAAGTCGAAAAAGAAAACCCACTCCTGTAGAAACTAATCATGTAGTAGAGAAAATGAAAAAGGTTAATAAAAGAAAAAATATTGAAGTAAAGAAAACCCCTTTAAGAAGGGCACTAGAATGCGAAGAGAAATTCCTCTAGATTCTCTAGGAAGTCAGAAAGATCCACCAAAAGAATCTCCTAGGGAGCCTCACATTCATGAACTTGATTCTCTAGTTCCATCAAAAATTTCAGAACCCCCTTTTAGTAAAGATGATCCACCTCCTGCTAAGTCCCCCGAACAACAAGGATGCCCTAAGGGAAATGAACAAACCATTCAAGAATATTTCCATGAGAACTTATAGACACCTCAGTCACCTGTTCATTCTTATGCCCAAAATACCACAGTGCCTTTTAGAAGGACTTGGTATACAGTTTATTTAGAACAGGGTCATATTGTAGGAAGAAAATAGAGAACACAAGAAGAGGAGCCTGGCCTACTAACTTTCTAGTCGATTATGTTTAGTTTGTATACCCAATTTTTTTTCAAGAATATTATGCGGGGAGAAGAGAATAAAAATTTGAAAAAAGAAATTAATGAACATAAAGAGGAAATTGAAATCCTAAAGGAACAAATGGAAAAGCAAAAACAAAGATTGGAGCATGCCCTCAAGTTGGCTGACCAGATTATAACTTGTAGGCCACCTCCAAGAGTTTATGCAATTTTTTTAAAAGAACAACTCCTCATGTTTCAACTCATGATGACCATTCAGGATAAAGATTCTGAGTTCAAAATAGCCAAAGATTTCTATGGCTTGTATCAAACACTTCCTTATTGGCAACAAAATTTGTTGTGTGAATTATACCTTCACAATAATATTATTCCCCATGAAACTAAATGGAACCCTTTTCTTTACATTGGAGATATCCATTTGAGAGCCTTGATGTCCTATATGTAGAATGAGGAAAATTATGACAGGTAGCTAGATAACTATAGAGACCTAGAAAAGTCTAAACCATTGCCCTTGAGGACTGAATCAAGCAAACTAGATGTTCTCTTAATGGATTGGTTTAACCCCACTGCTGGGAGGCCAAAACTTGAAATCAAAGAAAAGGTCTTTGCTCTTAGAGATAAGGTTTACAGGGAATATCAAGGGTTACTCTTTTTTTCATTCCAAAGAGCTCTCACCGGAGTACAAAGCAGATGGAATAGGCTACCCGAGATCTTCAAGAAATTTGAGCCACATAGTCCCATAAATTTTGAGGTAGATGTGACCAAAGAAACTAGGTACATGTAGCTAGGATGATAGATTAGAAGGGAACTATGGTTTTCTCCAAATTTCCATCTGCCAACACTCTTATGGTCACTATATGATATCAGTGCTACTAGGGTAGGCTAGCTGCAGGAGCATCACATAATAGATTATTGGAAGAAGACCCAGGGATTCTATTACACTTTTAGGAGCAAGAAGAGGGGCAAGAAAAAAGAGGGAGAATTCAGATCTATAGCCAAGAAGTGTAATGCTTGAGGATAAGCATTATACTTGTTGGGGGTAATGATGAGACCAAAGTTGGTCTGTGTTTTATGATATTTCATGTTCTATTTCTAAAACATTCTTGATTATTTTTGTGAATTTTAAGTACTTAAGTTTGCATATACTCCATAAGTATAGTTATTGTTGAAGATTTTCTAGAAAGCCAGTGTTGATTATTGAATAGGATGAAATAGTATCCACCCTAAAATGTATGGGGGAAATATGAGATCTACTTCTAAATCCAAATTCCCATGGGAGAGATCCAATTTGATCAATCAAAAGATTAATGCACAATCGAATCAATCTATGGAGAATATGAAAAAGAAAGGAAACCTTATATTTCCCTATGAAGGAATTGTGCTTGAAATCTGAAATAATTGAAAAGCAAATACTAACCTCAAAATAGGGCAAATTTGGAAAATGCCGATTTCTAATGTTTGTGTGTACTTTTAGGCAATTTTGCAATTTGTCCTAGACTGGAAATGCAGAGATGAAGAAAACCCAAAAATCTTTTGTCTTTCTGATAGTAGGTAGTCTTTGACCCTCATAAAAGGTCAAAGGCTACATTTTTATTCTGAAGGTCAACTTTGAATTTGTTCACAGATCTCAGAAGTTTAGTCAAAAGGGTATCCAAATCCAAGCTCAGATTCGTAGTTCCACACCCGTACTTGCAAGAAAAAGAGGGTTCTTGTTGTTTGTTTAGGGGGTTTGCCTCGGTCAAACCTCAGTTTGGAATCAACCTTAATATTGAAATTGGAATGGAGAATGCTAGCAAGTAGTAGAAGTAGATCTAACAATAAAGCTATGATATTCAATAGATATGCAAATTGTATTTGAAATGTAATCAATTATGTTAATATGAAAGCTTGAAAATAACATCAACATTTATGTAAATCAAACCTCCATGATTGTATGCCAAGAATCCACCTTAAGGGAAGAATGAATGGATCTTGAAGATGAACAAAAGGATCTTGAAGGAAGATCACACCATCATTATGGCTAGATCTATGGTTTGAATGATGAATCTTGAATGCTTGAACCAAATCCCTTCAATGGCTTGAATGCTTGAATCCTTGATCTTCAATGGAGAACTTGGATGGAGAAGAGGAATTGAATGCTTGAATGGATTATTACTTGAGAATGGATGCTTGCTTGATCTTTCTTAAGAGAGAAATTGATTGCCAAAAATTGATCACCAATGTCTCCAAGAGAGTGCTTGAGCCTGATGGTATGAGATATGAAAACTTGATGGAGAAAATGAGAGAGGAAGGCTTCCTTTTATAGTGATCTAGGGCATAATCCTCGAGAGGGGCCACCTTGGGGAATTAAATTCCAATTAGACCTCAATCCTTTAGGAATGCACCTAAATTAAATATAATTTAAGATTTTACCATTTCTGAGACCAAAACAGCTGACCCAGAAGCAGGAAAACAATTCTTTCTGAAACCCGACATCCGGAGATCACAGGAACTTGAAACTTGAACCCAGGGTCAAGGATGAGCTCGACCCTAACCTAGGTAAGGGTAGAGGTCAAATTTGACCCCCTAGGTCATCAATGATCCCTTTAGGTCAAATTTTACCTTAAGGTCATAAATTTTAGGGTCTCAGTCCAGAGATGCTAGAATCAAAAATAGGAGGTCCCGGGGTGCTCAGAGACCTAGAAATGATGTCAGAATAGGGTAGAGTGCTAGGGACAGCCACAAAATCCTATGATGAAGATGATGAAGGCTAGGAGGATGTATTTGTTAATCCAACCTATAAAATAGAGCCATAGAAGAGGTGAATTAAGGAGAATCCTCAGGATCCTAACCCTAATTTCACCTAGAATGAAGGAATCAAGTGCAAAAAAGAAGTGGAAAGTGGGGAAAAAGCTAGATCAAAGCTAGCAAAAAATTCAAGGTTCTTGAAATGACCCCAAAACATGTACTCAAAGGGCTAAATGATCTTAACATGGAAGTGCTTCTATTTTAAGATGATACATTAAGCCCCCACTTTAGCAAGAGTATGGAATCGATGCAAACTCTTGGTAAAGGAGAAGAAAAAGGAAATCCAAGTGGATTCACAAAGAGATAAAATAACTCTTAGCTAAGGGCACAATCCCCTAGACTAAGGATTATAACTCAACATACATGCACGAGGGTGTCAAAACAACAAGGGTTAGTACAAACAACCCAAATCAATTAGCATAAGAAACCTTGCTAAGAAATATTTCTCATACTAATATCATATTTGGAAAGCTATCATAAAAGCATAAATGATTAGATAAGAAAGACAACAGCAATACTATAAATAAAATAGCTTCATGATCGAATCCTACTAGCATGAAAGTGAAAAGAGAGAAAGGGAAAAGAATGATTACCTCGCCTAGTAAGATGTGCACCTTACCATGAATCACCCTAGAGGGAGAACTCAATAGGTTCACTCATAAACTATGCTTGCAATTATAATGCATCCTTTGATAGCTTCTAGAATACTCATAGATCCACCTTCTTGTATCACTATTAATATGAAATGTGTGTCTCCTCAGGATTTAGCAACTTATGTGCATTACCTTTGGAAGATTTAGCATATAATTGCATGTCTTTTCAGGATTTACCAACTAATGTGCATTACCTTCCAAGATTTAGCATTACCTTCCAATTTGATCAATCAAAAGATTAATGCACAATCGAATCAATCTCTGGAGAATATGAAAAAGGAAGGAAACCTTACATTTCCCTATGAAGGAATTGTGCTTGAAATCTGAAACAATTGAAAAGAAAATACTAAGTTCAAAATAGGGCAAATCTAGAAAATGCCAATTTTTTATGTTTGTGTGTACTTTCAGGCAATTCTACAATCTGTCTTAGATTGGAAATGCTGAGATAAAGAAAACCCATAAATATTTTGTGTTTCCAACGGCAGGTAGCCTTTGACCCTCATAAAAGGTCAAAGGCTACATTTTTATTCTGAAGCTCAACTTTCAATTTGTTTGCAGATCTCGAAAGTTCAGCAAAAAGGGTATCCAAATCCAAGCTCAGATCCCCAATTTCGCACTTGTACCTACAAGAAAAAGAGGGTTTTTGTTGTTTGTTTTGGGGGTTTGCCTTGGTCAAACCCCGGTTTGGAATCAACCTTAATATTGAAATTGAAATGGAGAATGCTAGCAAGTAGTAGAAGTAGATCTAACAATGAAGCTATGATATTCATTCAATATGCAAATTGTATTTGAAATGTAATCAAGTATGTTAATATGAAAGCTTGAACATAACATCAACAAATGTAAATCAAACCTCCATGATTGTATTCTTGTAATCCACCTTGAGGGAAGAATAAATGGATCTTGAAGGAAGATCACACCATCATGATGGCTAGATCTAGGGTTTGAATGATGAATCTTGAATGCTTGAACCAAATCCCTTCAATGGCTTGAATGCTTTAATCCTTGATCTTCAATGGAGAACTTGGATGGAGAAGAGGACTTGAATGCTTGAGTGGATGATTTCTTGAGAATGGATTCTTGTTTGATCTTACTTGAGGGAGAACTTTATTGCCAAAACATGATCACCAATGTCTCCTTGAGAGTTCTTGAGCCTAATGGAATGAGATATGAAAACTTGATGGAGAAAATGAGAGAGGAAGGCTTCCTTTTATAGTGATCTAGGGTACAATCCTCGAGAGGGGCCACCTTGGGGAATTAAATTCCAATTAGGCCTTAACCCTTTAGGAATTGACCTAAATTAAATATAATATAAGAGTTTACCATTTCAGAGACCAAAACAGCCGACCCGGAAGTGGGAAAACATCTTTTCAAAACTCGAGATCTGGAGATCACGGGAACTTGAAACTTGAACCCAGGGTCAAGGAAGAGCTCGACCTTGACTTAGGTCAGGGTCGAGGTTGACTTTGACCCCCTAGGTCATCATTGACCCCTTTAGGTCAAATTAGACCTTAAGGTCACAAATTTGAGGGTCTTAGTCTAGAGATGCAAAAATCAAAAATAAGAGATCCCGGGAGTGCTCGGAGACCTAGAAATAATGTCAGAATAGGGTAGATTGGTAGGGAGAGGCACAAAATCCTATGATGAACATGATGAAGGATAGGAGGACCTATTTGTAAGTCCTACCTAGAAAATAGAGCCATATAAGAGGGGAATTAAGGAGAATCCTCAAGATACTAATCCTAATTTCACCTAGAATGAAGTAATCAAGTGCAGAAAAGTGGGGAAAAAACCAGATTAAAACTGGGGACCCGTTCAAGTTTCTTGACATGACCCCAAAACATCTACTCAATGGCCTAAATTATCTTAACATGGAAGTGCTTCTATTTTAAGATGATACATTAAGCCCCCACTTTAGCAAGAGTATGGACTCGATGCAAACTCTTGGTAAATGAGAAGAAAGAGGAGATCCAAGTGGGTTCACAAAGAGATAAAATAACAATTAGCTAAGGGCACAAGCCCCTAGAATAAATATTCTAACTCAACATACATGCATGAGCATGCCAAAACAACAAGGGTTAGTACAAACAACCCAAATCAATTAGCATAAGAAACCTTGCTAAGAAATATTTCTCATACTAATATCATATTTGGAAAGCTATCATAAAAGTATAAATGATTACATAAGAAAGACAAGAGAAATACTATCAATAACATAGCTTCATGATCCAAACCTACTACCATGAAAGTGAAAAGAGAGAAAGGGAAAAGTGTGATTACCTCGCCTAGTAAGATGGCCACCTTACCATGAATCACCCTGGAGGGAGAGCCCAATAGGTTCACCCATAAACTATGCTTGCAATTGTAATGTGTCTTCTAATGGCTTCTAGAATACTCATAGATCCAACTTCTTGTATCACTATAAATATGAAAAGCATGTCTCCTCAGGATTTAGCAACTTATGTGCATTACCTTTGGAAGATTTAGCATATAAATGCGTGTCTTTTTAGGATTTGACAAATTATGTGTGTTACCTTCCAAGATTTAGCATGTTTGAAATTGAAAATGTGTGTCTCTTCAGGATTTAGCACCTTACGTGCATTACCTTCTGAGATTTAGCATATAAATAAATAAATAACTATAGTACAAGGGAGACCCTATATATGCGCCCCACCTTAATATGGAAAAAATATACTATTTTGACATGTTAAGGAAAGGAAAGAACAAGGATAAAGCCTTCTTCAACATCAAGACAATATCCAAAAACAACACCCACTCCAAGCCAAGAAGGTCACAGCTCCTATGAGGCCATGGAAGAGATGTATGCAAAGAGGTATCATGCAAGAAGTGAAAAAAATTAACCCTTGTGAGGGATAGCACACTATTCAATTTCCAAGGTGAGAGATATATCCACCATGGAAACCCAATGTCAAACAAAAAAAGAGGTTGTTATCAAGGACATAGATCCTCAATACAAACCAAAATTTTCATGTATGATTGGATATCAAATAATAGATAGATACTACTTAACCAAGGAAAGAGGTGAATCCTGGAAAGACAGAAAAGAAGTAGATGGCATCCTTGCCCCTGAAGTGTAGGAAAAGATTGAAGAGGATACCTACTTCATAATTCAAGGAGATATGATGTTTAGCAACAATGTATACCATATTCTTAGTGAGGGATATTGACCACTACATCCAAGAGTATAGATAATCATGAAAAGGATATGTCACTCATGGAAAAGGATCCTCAAATGAAAAAGATCTTATCAACAAGACCCCCGCCAAAGAGGAGTGCTTTAAATAAAATATCATCTTTCAAAAGGCAGGAACAAAGATTCAATCATCAAGCCCCCTACAAGGAAGAGGAAGAGGAATTTTTTAAATGAGGTAAACAACTCTAACACTAAAGCAAGGGTAAGATTTTATAAAAAAATATAATTTACAACATAGAGAAGAACTGAGGACTTAGGACAACAACTTCTCATATAAGAAGGTTATCCATAGTCAAAACATCTATCAATATGATGAAATAATATTGCAATATAAACAAATACCACTAAGCTAAGGAAAGAAGTTCCCTAGACAAAGAGAGAGAAGAGAGAACCTTTCCCCCCAAGGATGAAAGGCAAGGGATATCATTGCAAAACACATGTCCTAGAAAAGATATCTTGAATAACAGAAGAGAGTAATAGATGAAAAACTATCATAATACAAACCATTGAGATAAATGAAATAATAACCAATTAAGCTCAAAGCAGGAACATAATGGATTCTAGAAGATAGGAATAAATATACCTCTTTCCCCCCACAGTATAAAGGGGAAAAGATCTATGTTATATTAGAGTGAAGGGTAAAATTATTAATAAATCTCAAAGGAGAACTTTCTTTTATTTTATCTTTATGGATCGGATAATAATGAGAAGGTACTTTGAATAATATTTGCACATCATGAACCATAGTTTGAATGTCAACATAAGTGTGAGAAGAACTAGGAATAGCATATGGAGAATTAGGAATATGAATATTATGAATCAGATTAGGAAAGTTAGGATTAGGATTAGGAAGATTAGGAACTAGATTAGGAAGGATATAATTAGGATTGAGAAGTTTAGGAATACTAGGAAAAGTGTAGGCAGTGATATGAATGTAAGACACAACCGAAAGAACACTTGGAACCATAGTTGGAAAAGGGTTTGAATAGATATATGTAATGTTATGGTAAGAATGTTGTGAGGTAGGATCGTGATTTCCCATAAGATCACCACTAAGAGGAAGAGCATTAAGGGAATTAATATCTTTCTCTACTAATGTCTTGTCACTAAAAGGAATCCCAAATGGAGGTGAGAGATTTATAATGTCATCTTCTCTCGCATAAGGGAAGTGCGTTTTAGAGAATATGTCATCCTTTTGTATCAAAAATTCTTCACAAGGAGGGGATAAATCAATGTATTTATCCAAGGGGTCATACCAAAAAGTAGAATTATCCACAATGAATTTAGGAGGAAGAGATTAATCAACATCAAAATCCAAAGGTTCATCCCAAATAGGAGGATTATCCATAATGGTTTCATGAGGAAGAGAGTAATCAACATCGAAATCCAAAGGTTCATCCCAAATAGGAGGATTATACACAATGGTTTCATGAGGAAGAGAGTAATCAACATTCAAATTGAAAGGTTCATCCCAAATAGGAGGATTATCCACAATGGTTTCATGAGGAAGAGAGTAATCTACATCTAAATCCAAAGGCTCATCCCAAATAGGAGGATTATCCACAATGGTTTCATGAGGAAGAGAGTAATCAACATCCAAATCCAAAGGTTCATCCCAAATAGGAGGATTATCATCCCCATGAATAAAGCACATTGTAGGATAGTCAAAAATCATTAAAGCTTGATCCCTAAAGGGGAAAGAAGGTAAATTGTATTCTAAAGTAGGCTCAAATAAAAGATATATATTAGGAGAAGAATTAACATCAATCCCTAACTCATCTTTGTAAAGGTCAATTGAAGAGGTTGTGGAGGAGGCTGAAATAGGAATAGGATCAATGGAGATCTCATTCAAACAATTTTCATCCTCACTTCCATGTACCTCATTAAGGTATCTATCATCTTGAACAACAAAAGCCTCATCAAAGTACTCAAAACAAGAATCATACATATTTAATACTAAAAGCATGAAAATGTAAATGTTTTTGTATTTTTAAAGAAATTGTGCAATTTTTTTTTTGAATTTTTGAAATTTAAATGCATGAGCATAAAAGAAATCTAATCTTAAGGAAAGAAAACACATGACCTAACATGAAAAAGAAAGAGAGTAAGTATGTCAGGTTCACCAAAATGAATAGGATGAAATAGTATCCACCCTAAAATGTATGGGGGAAATATGAGATCTACTTCTAAATCCAAATTCCCAAGGGAGAGATCCAATTTGATCAATCAAAAGATTAATGCACAATTGAATCAATCTATGGAGAATATGAAAAAGGAAGGAAACCTTATATTTCCCTATGAAGGAATTGTGCTCAAAATCTGAAATAATTGAAAAGCAAATACTAAGCTCAAAATAGGGAAAATTTGGAAAATTCCAATTTCTAATGTCTATGTGTACTTTCAAGAAATTATGCAATTTGTCCCAAATTGGAAATGCTAAGATGAAGAAAACCCATAAATATTTTGTGTTTCCAACAGCAGGTAGCCTTTCACCCTCATAAAACCTCGAAGGCTACATTTTTATTCTGAAGGTTGACTTTGAATTTGTTCATAGATCTTGAAAGTTTGGTGAAAAGGGTATCCAAATCCAAGCTCAGATCCCCAGTTCCACACATGTACCTACAAGAAAAATAGAGTTTTTGTTTTTTTTGGGGGGGTTTGCCTTAGTCAAACCCCAGTTTGGAATCCACCTTAATATTGAAATTGAAATGAAGAATGCTAGCAAGTAGTAGAAGTAGATCTAACAACAAAGCTATGATATTCAATAGATATGCAAATTGTATTTGAAATGTAATCAAGTATGTTAATATGAAAGCTTGAACATAACATCAACAAATGTAAATCAAACCTCCATGATTGTATGCTTGGAATCCACCTTGAGTGAAGAATAAATGGATCTTGAAGATGAACAAAAGGATCTTGAAGGAAGATCACACCATCATGATGGCTAGATCTAGGGTTTGAATGATGAATCTTGAATGCTTGAACCAAATCCCTTCAATGGCTTGAATGATTTAATCCTTGATCTTCAATGGAAAACTTGGATGGAGAAGAGGACTTGAATGCTTGAATGGATGATTTCTTGAGAATGGATGCTTTCTTGATCTTTCTTGAGATAGAACTTGATTGCCAAAACTTGATCACCAATGTCTCCTTGAGACTTCTTGAGCTTGATGGAATGAGATGTGAAAACTTCATAGAGAAAATGAGAGAGGAAGGCTTCCTTTTATATAGTGATCTATGGCACAATCCTCGAGAGGGGCCACCTTGGGTAATTAAATTCCAATTAGGCCTTAGTGTGACCCCACAATAGTGGGTTACACTTTTTTAGACATGCTGATTTTTGCTGAAATAATAGATTTTTAATAAAATGTTATTATTTAAGTTTTGAGAGGTTCAATTTGAAGGAATTTATTACAAATGGTTAGCTCAAAGCCTCTTAGATAAAAAAAACCATCGATATAACATCTATACTCCTCATTCATACCTACAATGGAGTCTCCTTCGCACTTATTAAAATGCTGACAAAAAAACACTTTGACTTTATCTTTTGGCATATAAAATGAATCCATTTGAAAAAATTATCTATGTAGTAAGGTATTACTAAGAAAAATCTTTCCAATGATTATAATGTTAAAATATATTAAGTTTATTATGACTTTGTATTTTTAGTTTTACTAAACATAGATATTTCACCGTATGTCTACCTCTATGTTTGACGCTTATGGAAAAATATAAATGAGAAAAAAAAATTCTAAAAAATATCTATGCCCTAGGTATTGAAGTTCTCTTTCTATCTAAAAAAATAAAAATGAAATTGGACAAATACACAACAAATTATAAGCTATGTAGTCAAGGTATGTCAAAATTATGGTTTAGTCAACTTCACACATTAATAAAAAATGAAATAATCAAGATAATTTCATCAAACCAATTTCATGCCCTCCATATGGACATTAAAAAACTAAATTCCAAATAATCACATTCATATCTATTTTAGAAAAAAAGTTATGCTCTATGAAAACAATGTAACTCTTTGAAAATGGCATTTTCAGCAACATACCAGTTTTCGTGGGAGAAAGAAAAAACAAATCAAATCAATTCAAAAATAAAAATAAAAAATATATTTAGAATCTAGACATAAAATCCTAAAATACTCTAATTTACTTCATCTTGTGATTCCAAATGGTTTAATGAGAATATGCATTCAAATCTGAAAGTTTTTTTCAAAATGTAGAGTTCAGTGTCCGTTCAAGCAAAAAAATGTAACCCACTATTGTGGGTTCACTGCTTAACCCTTTATGGACCTAAATTAAATATAATTTAAGAGTTTAACATTTTAGAGACAAAACAGTTGACCTGTAAGAGTGAAAACAATTCTTTCAGAAATCTATGATCTGGAGATCACGAGAACTTGAAACTTGAACCTAGGGTCAAGGATGAGCTTGGCCCTAACCTAGGTTAGGGTCGAGGTCAACTTTGAACCCCTAGGTCATAATTGACCCCTTTAGGTTAAATTTTTCCTTAAGGTCACATATTTTAGGGTCTCAGTCCAGAGATGCTAGAATAAAAAATAGGAGGTCCCAAGAGTGCTCAGAGACCTAGAAATAAAGTCAAAATAGGGTAGATTGCTAGGGAGAGGCACAAAATCCTATGATGAACATGATGAAGGCTAGGAGGACATATTTGTAAGTCCTACCTAGAAAATAGAGCCATAGAAGAGGGGAATTACAGAGAATCCTCAAGATCCTAACCCTAATTTCAGCTAGAATGAAGGAATCATGTGCATAAAAGAAGTGGAAAGCGGGGAAAAAGCCAGATCAAAGCTGGGGACCCATTCAAGGTCCTTGACATGACCCAAAAACACCTACTTAGAGGGCTAAATACTCTTAATATGGAAGTGCTTTCATTTTAAGACAATACAATTATATGTTTGTCATTGATGACAACATATGGTAACCAGCACATGATGAATTTTTTTGTAGAGAGCCTTGAGCATATGTTGCTTAGATATGTTATTAGCATGATATCATAAACGTAGAGGTTGATTCTAAATATAGACATTTGTGTAGTTATTTGTATCAGTAGTGTACTGAACAGTGCTACAGGAAGAGTTTGGTATGTGTTGCACAATATGGTTATGATGGAGCCTTACGCATTTATAATTGTGTTGTAGACATTTTTGTGAAGCTATGTTCATGGAAGTAGAAATAGTTGTGTAGTTGAAGTTAAGTTATGGTGTCTCTATTCACCAGTAATAGTTTTTTGAGATTATTTTTTGGAGCTAACAGTGTTTATAATGTTTCACCTATTGTGCCTATCAGTATGGTATGCATGTTTTTTTTCATGTTTGGGTATGAGTTAAAAATGTTAGGTTAAGAGTGCATAACATATTTTGGCTTCTAAGAAAATTTTCAGTTAATTTGGTTGAGCCGAGAGTGTGGAGCGATGTGACAACTCATATTGAGTTGCATGCTATTGTTATACACTAAGTTTGCACCCTTGTTTCAAGCTCTCTTGGTCCTGATAACTTAGTATAACATGGGAATCATCTCCATGTTGTGGGACCTATGCTAACTAAGATGAGACCTCCAGGTTCTAGGTTGGTTACTCTTGGATAATCACCTTATTTTCCTTCTTGATAGGAAAGTAAACTCTTGAGGGAAATGGGATAGGAGGAATGCATGAAGGGAAATGACTGAAAGCAAACTACCTACTAGGTGATACACCAAATTGAAATAAACACAATAAACTAACCAAATTAGCATGAAGGCCCTTAGATCTAATAGAACACAATCTTCCTAAATAGGCTTGCATAAGTGTTTCACAGAGAGGCCTGAACAAAAGATAGACTGTGACCTGCAAGCAAACATTCTCTTTAGCAAAAGGGCACAAGAATGAGACAAAATGACATGGGGTTGAAGTATACCCACAAACTCACTCAAATCAAATCAAACACAATAGTACACAAATGAGCTAAAAGAAAGGGCTCTGGAAGTCCAAGATTTCTCTAAAAATGCTAGTATATTATACTCAATAAGAGAAATACGGATAAGGGAAAGACCAGAGGGCAAAAAAATGCCATGGATAGCCTCTATTGAATCTAAGATTTCAATGAAAGATTACAAAATGTAAGAGCCAGAGGGCAGAATAATTGCCTCAAATAACTCCTAAGGAAGAAAATTCTTTTTTACAAAAATGTAAATTCTTATTCTAAAAAGCTCCAAAAAACTAATATATACATCTCCTTTTTTGCACACAGGCAGGAGAAAAAAATCTAATTAGGGTTACATAATTTTTTTATAAAATAATGGAAAACCCTAATTCTATCATTTCTGATCATAAATGCATCCTTGAAAATATCTGGATCGATCAGATATCTATTTGCATGTCCATTTCATTACTATATCTACCTACATTTGAGCCGCCTTGATCCATCTACCTCTCTACAACACAGGCTTGCCTTAACTGCTCAAATTTGGTACTTTAGATATTTTGAATTTTAAAATATAAATGGTCATAGGTGGCACCAAGCCTTTATCTTTATCAATGACTGATATTCAAAGTTGATCTCATTTTAAAACATGGTTGTAGATCTTTCATTTTACCCGGGCACCGCTTCTGTTCTTAACCCTAACTCATCTGGCAAATACGTGACTATGCCTTCTTTTAGTCACTGAACAATTTTCTTAACCTTAGTCAAGTCCAGAGATCACATGAACACTATATTTGTGAGGTCACCAGATAAATGCCTAACCTTGAGTTATGTCTAGAGATTAGGTGACAGTCATTGATCTTCTTTCATCTTACGGTCCTCACTGAATCGATTGAACTTTTAGAACTCAACCACTACATCACAAGATTAAGAGATAACTATGTCACTAAGTCTCTAAATGTTTGGAACATAACCACTAGGATCAGGAGATTATGAGAACATACAGTCATTGGATTGCTGAATGTTAAACATAGCTGTCGGGTCTGACATAATGTTAACCTTTAATTTAACTCAGGCATATCTAGAGATCAAGAAAAAATGGACTTCGTTGAAGCTCATAATCCTTTTCTTAACTCGGGTTAAACCCTGAGAACATATGACCAAAGAAATCTCCAAGTCGCTGAGAGCTTTCTTTACCCTGGGTTTCATCTAGAGATTTCCCGACTAAAGACAATATTAACTCAGCCCTTACCATATATCTAAATTTGGAGATTCAGCGACTGAGCCCTTATTCTCCTAGTTGTCAAACATATTGGAATATTCGGTCTCTGTCATGAGATCACCTGACTAAGGCAATTTTGCAATCACTGGCTAGAAAAGAATATTCAATGTGGGTCTCGTGACTAAGAGATTAAGCTTATAAAACCCAAACCCACCCTGCCACTTGTCATTATACTACTGGCCTTCTACTAATAGGCACCTTAGATCTATCTGGCATAGGACCCACTTGACAAGAGCGCTGAGTTGGAGAGAGGATCGATGGTTGTCACATGATCTTGAACACTATCTCTCAAGCACTTTTTCCTTGTGGTTATGCGACAACCATAGATCATGATCAAACTTTAATTGCTTCAGAGCTGAGACCACTAGAAAAATGTGAACCACTTCACCAGATCATTGAATGCTAAGGACTTGACTGTCAGAAATAAGAGACCTTGCGAACACATAGTCACTCATTCACTAAATAAAACTTAACCATCCCAAAAATTGGAGACCTAGCGACTGCACCTTTCAAGAACTGGGCCCACCTTGCCAAGTGTCACTACATCATTTTCTTTCAACTACCTCCATCAGCTCTGACAACTGCCAACTGTTCAAGTTAACTCAACCTAGCTTTGATGATGGAAAATCTAGAGATTGGGTGACTGTATAAAATTCAAAGTCTCACGATCCTTTGCTAACCCTTGGTTTGATCATGAGACTTCCTGATCGAAGGAAATCTAACCCAGCCTTAACCTCTACCTTTAATCAAGTGATCATGTGACAATGTCTTAACCTCCAAGTCGCCCAATCATTTGGAATATTCTCTTTGTGTTGCAAGATCACCTAACTATGTAAGTCTCATTGTTGCTTGATAGAAAAGAATATTCTCCATGGGTCTCGTGACTGAGAGACTAAGCCTATTAAGCCTGGGCCCACCAGAGACATGTGGCACCTTATCATTTGTCATTTTCTTTACCTTAAGCCATCCTCCTCTTAACCACGATCAAATCTAGTGACTGGGCAACTGAGAAAATGCTAAGTCTCGCAATCTTTTGGATGGCCACAGTTAAATCTCAAGATTTCCCGACTGAGGGGAACTATCGCCAAGTCACTAAATAGAAATGGAATATGCTTTCCAATTAGGAGATTAAGAGATAAAAGGAAGTCGCGGGACTGGGAGATAGAAAAGAATATTCTTCTAGGCCTTAGAGATCTCGCGACTAGCCTTAGGTTATAAAGTGCACATGCAAAATATGGAGACTTAAGTGGCCAAAAAATTAATGTTGGAATAGAACAGGTCATAGGGTTTTTAAGGTTTTCTACCTCCAACGTTCATATTTTTTTAAACTTGAGGGCCTATAACCAAAATTGAATGGATAGGAAATTTTGGGTAACATTTTGGTGATTTCTACTGGATGTCAACCTGCTAGACATTAGATCAATGGCCTTAGATGCAATTCATTGGGCATGGAGTCACCTCTTGAGCACAAAAATTCTTGATAGAGAGATAGACCTCGAACTAGGAGGAACAAAAATGTGCACGAGCCCTTCTTGAAAAGCAAGAAAAACTAACCTAGAAAGAAGGGACAGTAAAATAGGGAAACATATTTATAGAGATTTACAAGGAAGGATTAACCTCAAAACAAGGCTTCAAGTGGAAACCATTAACTGATATAGGAAAGGCATCTCCTTCAAGAGTTGATAGCTGAAAAGCATTAGGCCCCTTGCATTTTGTAATAACAAATGGTCCACCCCAGAATGAATCAAACTTTGTATGTCTGGTAGGCTTTGATCTGAACTCATCCCACTTGAGGACTATATGTCCAATCTTGAAATTTATAGCCCTAGCTCTTTTATCAAAACTTTTCTTTGTTTTTATCTGATGGAACTCCATATCTTTCATGGATTTATCTCTGAGTTCTTCTAACTCTATCAGCTGAGTATACCTAATTTGTAAGGGATCTCCTTCCTCAAATAGGACATACTGAGTGGCCAACTCCAAAGCTAGAAATCAGTTGAAATGGATAAATTAGCTTCTCTTCCATATACTAACACATAAGGAGAATTCCCAATGATCTTCTTTGGGGTTATCCTATCTAACCATAAGGCAGATTTTAATTTAGTATGCCAATTCCTTTGGTTATCCTACAGAGTCTTCTTGATTATCCTAATCAAGTTCTTGTTAGTTTATTCTACCAAACCATTGCCCTGAGGGTAGTAATTTGAGCTTGTATTAAGATAAATGCCATTTCTGAATGCCCATTCTGATATTTTAAGGCCTGTGAATGCCAATACATTATCTGATATTATAGAGTTTGGAGTATCGAATCTATGAATTATATCATCATAAAAACTTAAGACAACACTCCCATTTGCTTCTTTCAAGGAAATTGCCTCTGTCCATCTAGTGAAATAATCTGTTGCAGTGATTATCCACTTGTGGCCTGCACTAGATGGAGGATTAATCATGCCAATAAAGTCTATGCCCCATCTCATGAAAGGTTGTTATGTTCTGATTGGCTGAAGGGGTAGAGCTACAAGCATTTCTTTTCTTGCAAACATGGCACATTTGATGCCTTTTCTCACATAATCATGGCTATCCTTGAAGATAGATGGCCAATAGTATCCAGCCCTCATGATTTTAAAAGTAGTAGTCCTAGGAGAAAAGTGACCTTTAGAAGGTCCATCATGAAATTCAAATAGGACATCAACTATCTTTTCTAAATCAATACATCTCAAAAGGACTCCATCATGGTCCTTTCTAAAAAGAACTTCATCTATCAGCACAAAGGGAATAGATTGTAATCTATAATATCTTCTTCTTGTTGAATCTAGATCTGTAGGACATTGTCATGTCTTTAAGTAATGAATCATGTTAGGCAACCAACCTACTCCCTTGGCATGTTCTTTAGTAGAATGCACAACTAGAGATACATCTATTTGTTCTAATTTCTTTGAACTTTCATCCTCTACCAAATGTTCACAAAGACCTCTTCCTCTAACCAGCTTAGTGGTTTGGATATCAATGTCATACTCCATCACTTTGGTAATCCAACCAACTCTTTTCTCATTTAGGTCCTTGGAAAGAAAAAATTCTTTGACACTTGGATGAATAAATTTCAAGTGTACCTTACTATGGGTCAATAAATATCTAAACTTTTTAAGACTCTTCACCAATGCAAGTACATGTTTTTCCACAAAAGAGTATCTCTATTCATACCCTTCTAAACCTTTGCTAAAGAAAGCAATAGGCTGCTCTAATCCATATAAATTTTCTTAATTCAACATAGTAGATATAGCATCATGACCTCCATAAGTATAAAGGATAAAATCCTTACTAAAATTTGGATTTAATAGAGTAGGAGCTTCTGTCAAGGCCTCTTTGATAGCTTGGAAATTGGCTTTCCTTTCTTTAGTCCAGTTGAAGGCTGAACCCTTCTTTAACATGGCTATCAAAGGCTTCAATAAATCTACAATATTAGGCAAGAAATGCTTAACAAAGTTAATCCTTCCTATGAAAGATTGAAGGCTTTTCTTATGATGTAGCAAGGGTTGCTCTAGGATGGTTGCAATCCTTTCAGGGTCTACTATGATTCCTTCTTTGGACACTATGTATCCTAACAATTTCCCCTCATGAACTACAAACACACATTTTTTAGGATTAAGAGATATCCCAAACTCTCTACACCTTTCAAAGATCTTCCTCAGATGTTTGATATGATTTGCTGCATGTTTAGAATAGACAGTTATGTCATCTAAGTAGACTAGTACAAACTTGTACATGAGGCTTTTAAAGGCCATATCCATTTCCTTTTGAAAAGTAGCACCTGCATTTGACAAACCAAATGGAATCTTTTAATAAGCCATGGTTCCCCACTTGGTTGTAAATGTAGTCTTGTATTGATCCTCTTCATTAACTAAGATATGATTGTATCCTAAATAGCCATCCAATAATGAAAATCTCTCGGATCCAAAGACACATTGTAAAATTTGTTCCATAGAGGGTAATGGATGGCAGTCTTTTAAATAAGCTCTATTGAGATCCCTGAAGTCAACACATAACCTCAACTCCCCATTCTTATTCCTTATAGGAAAAAGGTTGGAAACCCAACTAGTATTCTTGATGGGGTAGATGATACCACTTTGTATCAATTTGAGCACTTCTTTATGCATAAGTGGCTCAAGATTGGGATTAACAAGCCTTTGTTTTTTCCTTACTGGCTTGGCATTAGGCTCTAGTTCAATAGTGTGCTAAGCAAGGGCTAGATTAAAACCTTTAAGGTCTTCAGATTGCCATGCAAATACATCACTGAACTTTTTAAATAATTGGGTATAAGCCTAGTTTTCCAAATCAGTATTTACTTTTCCAAATTATAAGCTTTTACCTGGTTCCAACTCTAATTCAACACAATGTTCTTGTTGAACTACCATGCTAGCTTTGTTCTTCTTAACTTGATCATATTTGTTGAAGACAGTTTCTAAGGTGACAAGACTTCTAGGCATCTTATTAGACTTAAGTTGTATTACTTGGTCAACATAATTCTGCAATAGTCTATCTTTGTTATGCTCTGAGAAGACATCTTCTTCAAACAAGAACTACAAAATTTGCTCATCATTGTCAAACACTTGCCAATTAGTATCATTATCAGGGATACAAGGTCTAACAATTACTTTGATATGTTGTTGAGTCTCCTCCTTTGAAATACTATTAGGAATGTCATACTGAGATCTAATAGCAGCTAATCTATCTACATTTTGATTTAGCTTCCTAGGGATGGAAACAATATTGAAAGCACAAAAGTCTTCAATTGCATCCCAAACTCTGTGTTTGTATGCTTTCATGGTGTCATTATTGGTTTCACTTATCCCTCTCACTTGGCTGACTAATAACTCACTATCACCATAAACTTTTAGGGCTTTGAGCCCTCTTTTCCTAGCCCACTCCAGTCCATTCACTAGACTTTCATACTCTGCAGTGTTGCTAGTGCAGGAGAAACTAAATCTGAAAGTTGTATAATATATTTCTCCTTTTGGGGACACTAGCATAGCACCACCACCAGAACCATGTCTACTTCTAGCTCCATCAAAAAACATTTCCCAAACTTGGTTTCTTTGATCCTCTAAATCAGTATCCTCTTTGAGAAGGTTTGGCTCTATGGATCCACTTTCTTGTATCAAATAGCTTCCCAAACCAGCATCCCAAATAGCATTTTCTTGGGCTTCTGAAGCCTTTTCTGATTCTAATTCATCTAGTAAAATATCAGGGATATTTTCTATCTTAGTGTTTGCTTCTCTGATAGTTGGGAAGTCATTGCTATCAAATGCAAGGTAGCTTACATTGATGGTGTTGGACACATATGGTTCTATATGGTGTGTTGCCAATGATTCAGATTTGATGGTGACCTTGGTATCATATCTTGCATGAAAAAGCATGTGAGACCAGTTAGAAGAAAGGTATCCTCCTATCTTGGCTGTAAACTCCCTTGACAAACATATGACAAATAAAGCAAGGAGATCTATGATAAATATATCAAGTAGGATGGAGAAATTAGGACTTGCATGAAGGATTAGACTGGTATCCTTAGCCACACCTATAGTGTTAACTGAGGATCCATCAAGTTGTGGAACCCTCTTTCGGAAGGGTTCATATTTTAGTCCTAGTTGGTCAACCACCTTTTTGGGCATTACAGTACTAGTAGCTCCACTATCTACCATACAGTTATGTACTAAGGATTTTTCAATAATTAAAGATACATAAAAGGGAGGTGGTTTTGAGCTCCTACCTTGAATGGTATTGGCTTTGGAATTGCAACTTGGAGCCTCCTTTTCTGGATCAGTGTTGACCAACACTAGCTTTGTTGTCTCTTTTGCAGGCTGAGGAGCTGTTACTTCAGTCATGGCTTTCTTCAAAATCTCAGGTTGTCCTCGAATAGCCAAAGAGTCCCACATAGACATGGTAACATTCACCTTCTTCATGTTGTCTACAATGTTGAAAGGTGTCACAGTATGTACTCTTTGTTGTGCTTTGACCATGATGGGTTCCACCTCTTTGAGAGTCTAGCCTTCTTTGCTTGTAATGATAGGAGCCTTCTTAAATATGATGGGAGTAGCTTACTATAGTGGTTCTACAGATGTAGTAGCTTTAATCCCAGAATCTACTTGCTCCATGTCTTGGGCTCTTCTCTTTGACCTTGTGTTGGTAGTGATGGAAAATTCATCATTGACTCCATTGAAGAATTGTTGCTCCCAATTGGAAAGAGCAGTCTCATTAACTTGTGATTCTTGTTGAGGAATTGATCCACTAGAAGAGGCCTCAGATTGGGCATGTGAGGCATTCTGAACCATTAGGGCTTGATTTATCCATCCATTTGAACATGTAGCCTAATTATGAAGTTGATTACAAGGAAAGCACCATTCATTTTCCAAGGCCATATTATTTTGACTAGGAACAACCTCCCCAACTGGATTTGCAGAATTAAGAGGTGCAGGGTTATATGGTTGGAATGGTCTTTGATTAAAATTTTGCTTTTGGTAAGCTCCTTGATAACCTCCTTGGTATGGTGGCCTATTTTTCTGATAAGGTTGTCCTTGATTCTAATATTGTTGATTAGGACCTTGGCCTTGTGGTTGAAAGGGGGGTCTGATTCCTTGCCCTTGCTTCTTTAGGTTTGTCACCTCTTTAGTTAAAGTCTATAGCAAATTTGTCATTTCTTGCTGACTACTTTGTTGACTATTCTTCATCTCTTGTAGTTCTTGAGAGAAACTTTCCTTTAGCTCCTCATTGCTTGCACTAGCTTGAGGTGCTAATATGGTGGGAATAGGGGTAAAAGGAGGAATTTTTAGAGGTGTAGTGGGCTGAAGGCTAGGAAAGATGGGCATGGGTGGCCTTCTTGCTATCATGCCTACCTGGATTAAACAATTTTTAGGTCTGACAACTATGTTAAAAGCTAGGGGTAAAGAGGTACCACCCATAGATTGGATCATGAAAAATATTTGACCATTCAAGCTTTGCAAGAAGTATAAGAAAGCATGATCAGCTGATGGCCTTACCAAGACTGGAATTCTATTCCATGTTTTGAGGAATCTATTATTATAATCTATCATTTGTTCTTGAGGGTCTCTTTTAATGATTGTCAACTACTCAACCAAAGACAAGTTGTCTAATTTATCTTCAAAATGTTTACTCAATGCATCTCCTAATCCATCCCATGAATTAATGGAACCAAAAGTTAAAGTTCTAAACCATTCAAGAGCCTTACCCTTGAGAGAGGCTGCTAATAACTTAGTGACCACATCTTCTTGAGTGATATTATGTATGTTGCAGATAGTGGTCACATCTCTAATGTGTTCAAAAGCTATTGTTTGTCCTTCACCTATGAAATCAGGTAGATTCTTTAATGCCACCAAGGGCACATCATGATGTTGAGCAAAAATCAATGGACTTCCCTGATTGAAAGTTGTAAAAGCAAACTGCCTAGCCATTGTAGGAGCTGAAATTTGCTGAGTAGCAACTGTGTGAGTTGTATTTGATGTTGGATTTGAATCTTCTTCTAGATCTCTAGTTAGAGATCTTCCTCTTCTTCTGAGATGAAAGGGAAAAGGTCTCCTTTCTAAAGTATCAGGTGGTGTAGACTATACTCTCCTTACAGGGGATTTTCTTTGGGTTGATCTACCTTTCTAGCTTCTTTTTAAGGGCAACTCTAAAAACTCAGTGGGCTTTGAGCTCCTAGTCTCAATCTTTCTCATAAACTTTGAACAAGGTTAGCCTGAATCTATGAAATCAGTGGAGTCGCCAGATATACTTGATAGAAAAACTTCTAAAAGTTTGTATTATGCAATTCGTATATCAGAGATAACATAATCTTTCAAAGATGAACTTCTTTTGATGTCCCACCGGGCATGCCAGAATTTTTATACACTAAGTTTGCACCCTTGTTTCAAGCTCTCTTGGTCTTAATAACTTAGTATAACATGGGAATCATCTCCATGTTGTGGGATCTATGCTAACTGAGATGAGACCCCTAGGTTCTAGGCTGGTTCCTCTTGGATAATCACCTTAATTTGCTTCTTGACAAGAAAGTAAACTCTTGAGGGAAAAGGGATAGGAGGAATGCATGAAGGGAAATGACTGAAAGAAAATTACCTACTAGGTGATACACCAAATTGAAATGAACACAATACACTAACCAAATTAGCATGAAGGCTCTCAGATCTAATAGAACACAATCTTCGTAAATAGGCTTGCATAAGTGTTTCACAGAGAGGCCTGAACAAAAGACACAGACTATGACCTACAAGTAAATGTTCTCTTCAGCAAATGGGCATAGGAATGAGACAGAATGCAGGGGGTTGAAGTATACCCACAAACTCACTCAAATCAAATTAGACACAATAGTACACAAATGAGATAAAAGAAAGAAGGGCTCTAGAACTCCAAGATTTGTCTAACAAAGCGAGTATATTATACTCAATAAAAGAAATACAGACAAGGGAAAGACCAGAGGGTAGAAAAATGCCATGGATAGGCTCTATTGAATCTGAGATTTCAATGAAAGATTAAAAACTATAAGAGCCAGAGGGCAGAACAATTTCCTCAGATAACTCTTAAGAAAGAAAACTCCTTTTTACAAAAATGTAAACTCTTATTCTAAAAAGCTCCAAAAACCTAACATATACATCTCCTTTTTTGCACACAGGCAGGAGCAAAAAATATAATTAGGGTTACATAAATTTTTTATAGAATAATGGAAAACCCTAATTTTGTCATTTTTTATCATAAATACATCCTTGAAAATATCCTGATCGAATTGATATTTGTTTGCATGTCCATTTCATTACTATATCTACCTACATTTGAGCCGCCTTGATCCATCTACCTCTCTTCAACTCGAGCTTTCCATAACTACTCAAATCTGGTACTTTAGATATTTTGAGTTTTAAAATATAAACTATCACAGGTGGCACCAAGCATTTATCTTTATCAATGGCTGATATTTGAAGTTGATCTCATTTTAAAACATGGTCGTAGATCTTTCATTTTACCCAGGCACCACTTTTGTTCTTAACCCTAACTCATCTGACGAATACATGACTATGCCTTCTTTTAGTCACTGAACAATTTTCTTAACCTCAGTCAAGTCTGGAGATCATGTGAACACTGTATTCAAGAGGTCGCTAGATAAAAGCCTAACCTTGAGTTATGCCTAGAGATCAGGTGACAACCATTGATCTTCTTTCATCTTATGGTCCTCACTGAATCAATTGAACTTTTAGAACTTAGCTGCTGCATCATGAGATTAAGAGATAACCATGTCACTAAGTCTCTAAATGTTTGGAACATAACCGCCAGGATCAGGATATTATGAGAACATACAATCGCTGGATCGCCGAATGTTAAACATAGCCACTGGGTCTGACATAATGTTAACCTTTAATATAACTCAGGCATATCTAGAGATAAAGTGAAAACAAACTTCATTGAAGCTCATATTCCTTTTCTTAACTGGGGTTAAACCCTGAGAACATATGACCAAAGCAATCTCCAAGTCACTGAGAGCTTTCTTTACCCTGGGTTTCATCTAGAGATTTCCTGACTAAAGACAATATTAACTCAGCCCTTACCATATATCTGAATTCAGAGATCTAGGAAATGAGCCCTCATTCTCCTAGTCATTAGACATATTGGAATATTCGATCTTTGTTATGAGATCACCCGACTAAGGCAATTTTGCAATCGCTGGATAGAAAAGAATATTTGGTTTGGGTCTTGCGACTAAGAGACTAAGCTTATAAAGCCCAGACTGACCCTGCCACTTGTCATTATACTACTGGCCTTCTACTAACAAGCACCCCAGATGTATCTGGCATAGGACCCACCTGATAAGAGCACTGAGTTGGAGAGAGGATCGACGGTTGTCACATGTTCTTGAAGACTATCTCTTGAGCACTTTTTCCTTGCGGTTACGCGACAACTGTAGATCATGATCAAACTTTAATTTCTTCAGAGCTGAGATCACTAGACAAAAGTTAACTGCTTCACTGGATTACTGAATGCTAAGGACTTGACCGTCAAAAATAAGAGACCTTGCGAACACATAGTCGCTTAATCATTGAATAAAACTTAAGCGTCTAAAAAATTGGAGACCTAGCGACTGCACCTTTGAAGAATCGGGCCCACCCTACCAAGTGTCACTACGTCATTTGCTTTCAACTACCTCCATCAGCTCTGACAACTACCAATTGTTCAACTTAACTCAACCTACCTTTGATGATGGACAATCTTGAGATTGGGCAATTGTATAAAATTCAAAGTCTCACGATCCTTTGCTAACCTTGGGTTTGATCATGAGACTTCACGACTAAAGGAAATCTAACCTAGCCTTAACCTCTGCCTTTAATCAAGCGATCATGTGACAATGCCTTAACCTCCAAGTCACCTAATCATTTGGAATATTCTCTTTTTGTTGCGAGATCACCAGACTATGTAAGTCTCATTGTCGCTTGGTAGAAAAGAATATTCTCCATGGGTCTCACGACTGAGAGACTAAGCCTATAAAGTCTAGGCCCACCAGAGACACATGGAACCTTATCATTTATTATTGTCTTTACCTTGAGCCGACCGCCTCTTGACCATGATCAAATTTGGCAACTGGGCGACTGAGAAAATGCTAAGTCTCACAATCTTTTGGATGACCACGATTAACTCTCAAGATTTCCCGACTGAGGGGAACTATCACCAAGTCACTGAATGTAAATGGAATATGCTTTATGATTAGGAGATTAAGTTATAAAAGGAAGTCATGGGACTGGGAGATATAAAAGAATATTCTTCTGGGCCTTATAGATCTCATGACTAGCCTTAGCTTATAAAGCACACATGCAAAATATGGAGACTTAAGTGGCCAAAAAAGTAACGATGGTATAAAATAGGTCATAGGGTTTTTAAGGTTTTCTACCTCCAACAATCATATGTTTTCAAACTTGAGGGCCTGTAACCAAAATTGAATGGATAGGAAATTTTGGGTAACAAGTACTTTTTGTGTTGCGTGGTTGGTTTAGCCACTAGAGATGTTGTGGGAGAGTTGTAGTGTTTCTCTAATATAATTTCAAGAAGGTTCTAATAGGTCAAGTTGATCATATCATTTGGAGAAGAGTACTTATAGCCGATTGTTTGTGATTGCTTAGAAGAATTGAAAAATGAAGTGAAGAATAGAGAAGAGCAAAAAGTGTGAAGTATTGGGCCCCAGTAAAGATATATGTAAAGAAGTAGAGAGTGTATGCTATCCATTGGAACTTATCAAGACAATAGATCTAATTCATAGTTCACCAAGATCTAGATATAGTATGTATATATTGTGCATAAGGTTGCAGCCTTCACCATTTGAGAAGTGTGCTCCCGGATAGGGGGTCCTCACCCCTAATAGGGTTATTTACAAAAGACTTCTAAAATGGTCTGTCCTTTGACCAGGTCACTGTACTTCTTACATTGTAAAGATCAACTCCTAACAGAGTTGTAAGATGTTCTAATAGGGATCATTCTAAAGTTCTAAGATGTTCTAATATGTTATGACATTTGGTTTGGGTTAAATGGCTTGCAGGAGAACTTTCCTATGCTCCTCATTATGGCCCTGAGAGTGATCGAGCTATGATGCATTTGAGATCTTGATGATCCAGGGTGAGCAGACCTAAGGGAGATGGGCTTTGGTTACTTGCTGTACCCCACATTCAGGGAGATTATGAATTATTGATAGCATTGGCTCAGAGGTGGCATAGTGAGCATAACACCTTTCACTTGCCCACTGGAGAGGCTACTATTAGCCTGGAGGATGTCTATCAGATCCTACGAGTTCTGAGCCACAGAGATCCTGTAAGTATAATCATGTTTATAGATAGTCATAGATGTAAAGTTTCCATATGATAGAAACTGACATGATTGTTTGTTGGCATAGGTGTACTATGATCAAGATCTGACTGAGGGGTGACAAATTATGTAGGACATGTTTCAGGATGTCACATTTGTGGATAGACACCTCAATTGGGATAGGCTAATGGATGAGTTCGGCAGGGACTTCCCGGTGCCATGCATAGTATGTTCCATAGTGGCACAGGCTCTCATTACTAATAGGAGACAAAGAGGGTTCCCATTGGACTAGGGTTGGTTAGTGGTAGATCTGATAGCACACCCATGGTGGATGGCATGGGGCCCAACCATCCTTGCAGACATGTACCATGAGCTCCCCAAGATCATCTACTAGGAGAGCAAGACTTGGGCATGCAGTGCTATCCTAGCACAGGTATGGGTGTGGGAGCACATCACCATTGTGCATCCATGTGTGCAATCGAGGGAGTAGAGATGCCCCTATATCTATAGATACATAGGGTTCCTATAAGAGCCACATAGTGGGGATGTGACATATTATAGGAGACTACTGGATGAGCTCACATCATTTTAGTGGAGGCCATATAGGGCTTGTGAGTAGTGGGGTGATCGGGAGGAGGAGCTAGGTTATATGTTATGCAACCAGCCACTGGTAGGTCAGTATTTTAACATAGTAGAGTGGTTTGTGATCACCCAGGTCTGGAGATAGTTCAGGTGATAGTAGAGAGTTCCCATTGAGACCAAAACCTATGCTCAGGTTAGGGATGAGGAGGGATAGGGATGGCTATCGATGCTAGACTACCAACAAATAGTATAGGACACAACAGTGATACACCAAGAGCCATGGGACTACCTCCCAGATATGGTGGATGCAAGAGCGGATGTGGCATACAAGGTAGAGTGTAGGAGGTAGCCCTTCCCTAGGTTCATTATACCTAATGCACATCCAACAACATAGGGGGATGATGGAGATGATGAGAATGGAGAGGATGGAGGAGGGAGAGGGAGAGCTAGGGAGATAGGACAGAGCTCTCAATAAGGTGGCTAGAAATGGTCGTAGGGACAAGGTTCTACTGATGAGGGGGGTGATATGGTGAGACCATATCATCACCATGTGGATGCTGGGAAGGATCATCCTATAGGGGTAGAGGATCTAAGAGAGAGGATCCAGGTCCTAGAGACAGAGATGCAGCAGCTACAGATCACTATAGCCATCAAAGACTAGCAACTGATTGATCTGAGAGCTAAGATAGAGTGATAGGAGAGGGCGGCCATGGGACTACCTCCTAGATATGGTAGATGCAGGAGTAGATGTGGCATATAGGGAAGAGCGTAGGAGGCAGCCCTTCCCTAGGTTCACTATACCTAATGCACACCCAACAACATAGGGGGATGATGGAGATGACAAGAATGGAGGGGATGGAGGAGGGAGATGGAGAGATAGGGAGACAAGATAGAGCTCTTGATCAGGTGGCTAGAAATGGTCACAGCAACAAGGTTCTGCTGATGAGGGGGATGACATGGTGAGACCATCTTGCCGCCATGTGGATGCTAGGAAAGATCAGCCTGTAGGGGGAGAGGATCTGAGAGAGAGGATCCAGGTCCTAGAGATAGAGATGCAACAGCTACAGATCACTATAGCCATTAGAGACTAGCAACTAACTAATCTAAGAGCTGAGATAGAGTGACAGGAGAGGGTGGCATAGGCCGATGCAGCAGAGATCTGGTGAGAGGGAGCACAAGCTGCTTATTATCATGGGCTCTACAGACAAGTTGTACCAGAGGGACAAAGAGCACCACCCTACTCTATAATAGCTAGGAGGTCTGACATGGTACTAAACAAAGTGGCAACACCATATCCACCATCACCAGCTCCACATGATGGTGCAAGCCAGAGTTAGGTTTAGGTTGATAGATTTATAGAGACATACCGTGGGACATTATCTAGATTTTGGATCCCACATTGTATTTGTATCATGACATTTATAGATATGAGATTTACTAGATGTTTTATATATCTTGTGTACTTGTCCCATGTGTGATGGATGTTTTAGTGTTTATATTTTCTTTTCATATTGCTCAAAATGTATGATATATATGCTCATGTATAATCTCTTTCATAGATGTATGTTTAGTTCTCATGTTGATGATATAGACTCATGTTTCTAAAAATGATCTCTTTAGGATATAGATATGATGATAAGATTAACCCCCTATGATGATAGGAAAAGGATGTGATGTGAAAGACAAAGAGAAAAAGAGATGATCGAGGAAAGGAAAGGTGAGTGCAGTTGACTGATAGGTCCATGAAAGATGAAAGGAGAGCTCTCTACATATGCAAAATGCAAAACTAATCTAACATGAACCTAAGAATGCAAGCTACTATGAAAAGTGGTTTACTTGCAAGGTCAAAAAGATTTTAGACTCTAATATTCATCATCAAGCATTATTGGTAGCGTCGCAAGATCATACAATGCACACTAGTATGACTATGTG
The DNA here is from genome assembly GCA_027943335.1 of Chamaecyparis obtusa. Lineage (NCBI taxonomy): Eukaryota > Viridiplantae > Streptophyta > Pinopsida > Cupressales > Cupressaceae > Chamaecyparis > Chamaecyparis obtusa. The sequence goes on along the minus strand of BSBK01008329.1, from coordinate 83,107 downwards.
AATCTGAATATGATCTATATCAGATAGATATCTGGGAATCCCACCTAGGCACAAAAGACATATAGGTCAAGATGACTAGTGCAGTGAGATTACCTAAGTTTAATATGGCAAGATTACACTTGAATCAAGACACAAGGAACGTCAAGATGGATAGAAGTATGCACTTGTGAAAATAGTCAAGGATAATACCTTGTAGACCCCAATGTCAAGTAACACAAGCATAAATGCTAATGATAGTTAGGACCAACAAAATATACCCACAAGCAGAAAAAGCAATAAAACATGTCCTCATGCCCCCAGTCTCCTAGCTCAGCATCATCGAAAACTATTAGGGAGAGAACACTCATCAAATTAATCATCATAGATAGCACACAAAGAAATAAAGTCAAACAATTTGTTACCCTAATTTTCCTATTCTATACAAATTTGGCTAAAATCTATCCCCAGGTCCCTATTTTAACCCTGCTAGGCATTCCTGAAAAATTCATGGCTTTATCTACTTCCCTCTGGTCTCTGCAACTTTTTCTAGGTCCTTGGCTGGGTGAAAAGTCCTTAAGAAATTTAGAAAACTAGCCATTATAGGTAGAAAACCCTAAAAATCCCTTTGGCGTATTATAATCTTTCATTACCTTTTCAGCCACTTAAGTTCTCAAATTTCCATGTGTGCTTTATATTCCTTCAGTCGCCAAATCTCTGATTCTTGGTGGTCAAAGCTCTAACATTTAGTGATCCTGCAGACGGTTACCTTTTGATTTAGCGGTCTCTGCTTAGCTGAATAAGTCAAGATTCTACATCTGACAATTGTCACATGATCTCATGGCCTCAGAAGATTCCATGAGATCTTGTGACGACCGTCTATCTTCCTATCTGCAGAGTTCAGTTGTCAGTGGGTCCAGCCACATTGTCTGAGTTGTACACCTTTGATTGGTTAAAGACTTGTGATTTGGCACCATGTCGGCGTGGGCCTAGAATTTGTCAAATGATGATGATCTAACGGCTGGCCCATGATCTGAAGGAGCTTTTTTGACACATGAGATCATGCCCTCACCATTGATCTTACTTTATCTCCGAGCTCTGTCAGGTGGGTCCTTAGTTTCTAACATGCTCGTTTGTCATTGGTTGGCCAGATGACAACTTGGATTTGTCAGTGGGGCCATGTGAGAGTCTTTGCAGGGATGTCAGAAGCATGAAGATTGATGGCTGGCATATATTCACGAAGAGGTTTTCTGACACATGTGATATTACGCTGGCTGTCAAATTTACCAAGTGTTTAGGTCCTGTCAATGGATCTAATGCCATGTTAGGATGACATGCCATCTTTTGATTGGTCAAAGTAAAGAGAAAATCTATGGGACCATGTTGCCAGGTGTGCTGATGTGCTAGTTTGTGATTGGTTGTCATGAGCTAATGAGGATTCGCAGGTGGATCCGTGTGTCATGGGGTCCCAATTCTAAAAGGATCTATGGCTAGTGCATGATCGAAAGGAATATTTGGAGGCTATGAGATCATGCACATGTCATTAGATTTTAATCTAGTTCTCTGTGGGTCTGATGTCAGAGAGATGCTGAGGTGTATGCCTACAAAGCAGTCAAGGAGAATGAAAGATTGCCAAGTGGCAGGTTTGGGCCCACAGTTAAAGTAAGTTCTTCATAACTTAAAAAAGGAAAATCAAGTGTGTCCAAGTTGGTAAACATGCTGATATGTTCGATTCTCATTAGTCCAAGCATGCTGATGTGGATTTTCTGACTTTTCAAAGGGTTTTATAACTATTATCGTGTATCATTGTCGTCCATCTGCCGGGAAGAATTACGCATTGACGGTTGTGTTTTAATTCAGACCCACTAGCCGTTAATATTTGAACTTGAATATCTCTGCGAGGGTTTTTCTATTTTTCTACTCTTTTGGCCATGCATGACATCGGGTAGCTCAGGAATTAAATTCTTAGGATGGTTTTGGTTGTGAAGATTATAGAAGTGACTATTGGACAGTGTCTGCAGGGTCCTTTGCCATGTTTTCATGACAAGAGGTGCTAGAAAGAGTTGGTGCCACCTTTTGAATAGTAATGTTACCCAGGGAAATGAGATCAGATTGTGAGCCTTCATGGCTTAGTGGAGTTGTAGGTGGGTAGATGAGTCAAGGTTGTTGTGTCTGTAGGTGAGTCTAGTACAGCAAGATCATCACACAAAGAAGGATTTGATTTGATAGCCAGACATTCTCAGAATTTGATGATGGGTCATTAGTATAGCTAGGGTTTGATTATTGTATTGTAAAATCTTGTAACCCTAGTTAGGTTTTGACTCCTGCCTGCATGCAGTTGAGTTGGTATATATTATATTTTTGGAGCTTTAGAGCTCAGAGTTGGACAATTGTAAAAGAATTTCACTTTTCTTAAGGGTCATCTATCGTATCATTTCTACCCTCTGGCTTATATAGTTGTAAATCTCCCATTGATAAATTCAAACATTGCAAAGGTATTTTGTGACAATTCTTCATGTCCCTATGCTTCCTTGTCTAAGTTCATCTCTTAATGAATTAAAGTCTATGCATGTTTTCAATGACAACTTAGGGTTCCTGATCCCTCTTACTTTCTATAATTATGTGTGTTATTGTGTTTGATCTGATTTAGATGTTTTTGTGGGTATACTTCAGCCCCCTAATAGTCTTATCTCAATCCTACACCGAGTTGTAGAAGTGAATGTCTGCTTGTAGGTCATAGGTTGTGCCTTATTTTCAGGCCCTCTTATGAAACACTTATGCAAGCCTATGCAGTAAGTTGTGACCTACTAGACCTAAGCCTTTCATTCATTCTATCCCTCTATGCTACAATTCATACCCTAATTTCACTGTATCACCTAGTAGGTAGTTTGTTTTCAGACATTTCCCTCTCCAAGCATTCCTTCTACCCCTTTCCCTCAAAAGAACTTTACTTTTCATGTCAAGGAGCAAGTTAAGGTGATTATCCAAGAGGAACCATCCTAGAACCTAGAGGTCTCATCTCAGTTAGCATAGGTCCCACAACCTGGAGATGATTCCCATGTTATACTAGGTTATCAAGACTACGAGAGCTTGAAACAAGGGTGAAAACTTAGTGTATAACAATTTTGGCACGCCTGGTGGGACCACAAAGATCAGATTGGAGTTCAAAGGTGCTCCTATTGGTTCATTTGCAAAAGGATTAAGGAAGTTTAATACACAAGGACTATCAGTATAGACTCAAGATCAAGGATACCCCACCTTGGTGCTAGTGTATAACAATTCTGGCATGCCTGGTGGGACAACTACAAACAAAATTCTTGTTTAAAGATTATGCTATCTCTAATATACAGATTGCATAATACAAGCTTTTAGAAGTCTTCTATCAAGTATATCTAGTGACTCCACTAATTTCAAAGATCTAGGCCAAGCTTGTTCAACGTTTATGAGAAAGATTGAGACTAGAAGCTCAAAGCCCATTAAATTTTCAGAGTTGCCCTAAAAAAGAAGTCATAAAGGTAGGTCAACTCAAAGAACATCCCCTCCAAGGAGAGTTTAGTCTACACCTCCTAATACTTCAAAAAGGAGACCTTTTCCCTTTCATTCCAGAAGATGAGGCAGATCTCTAACCAGAGATCTAGAAGAAGATTCAAATCCAGTAGCAAATACAACTCACATAGTTGTCAATCTTTAGATTCCAACTCCTACAATGGCTAGGTAGTTTTCCTTTGCACCATTCAACCAAGGAAGTCCCCTGGCCTTTTCTCAACATCATCATGTGCCCTTGGTGGCACTAAAGAGTATACTTGATTTCATAGGTGAAGGGCAGACAACTACTTTTGAACACATAAGAGATGTGACCACCATTTGTAGCATACACAACATTACTCAAGAAGATGTGGCCACCAAATTATTAGCAGCCTCTCTAAAAGGTAAGGCTCTTAAATCATTTAAAACTCTAACTGTTGGTTCTATTACTTCATGGAACAAGTTAGGGGATGCATTAAGTAAGCATTTTGAGGATAAATCAGATAACTTGTCTCTGGTTGAGCAGTTAACAACCATTAAGAGAGACCCTCAAGAACAAATGACAGATTACAATAGTAGATTCCTCAAAAAATGGAATAGAATTCTAGTTTCTGTGAGACCATCAGCTGACCATACTTTTCTATACTACTTACAAAGCTTGAATGGTCAAATCTCTATCATGATCTAGTCTATGGGTGGTACTTCTTTACCCCAAGCTTTTTCCATAGTTGTCAGGGTTAAGAACTGTTTAATCCAAGTAGGTATGATTGCTAGAAGGCCTCCAATGCCCATCTTCCCTATCCTTCAGCCCATTGCACCTACCCAAGTACCCCCATTTACCACTAGTCCCACCATATTGGCACCTTAGGCTAGTACCAGTGGTCAAGAGCTAACAACTAGTGTCTCTCAAGAGTTACAAGAGATCAAGAATAGTCAAGAAAGTAGTAAGAAAGAAATGACAAATTTGTTTCAGACCTTGACTAAAGAGGTCACAAATTTAAAGAAGCAAGGTCAAGGAATCAGACCACCATTTTAGCCACAAGGTGAAGGTCCTAATCAGCAATATCAAAATCAAGGACAACCTTATCAACAAAATAGGCCACCATACCAAGGAGGCTATCAAGGACAAAGATAAAGTTTTAACCAAAGACCATTCCAACCATATAACCCTGCACCCCTCAATTTTGCAAATCCAGTGAGGGATATTATTCCTAGTCAAAATAATATGGCTATGGATAGTGAATGGTGTTTTCCTTGTAGTCAGCCTCATAATCAAGCTACATGTTCAAATAGATGGATGAACCAAGCTCTAATGGGTCAAAATGCCTTACAAGCTCAATTAGAGGTTTCATCCAGTGGATCAGTCCCTCAACAAGAATCACAAGAGAATGAGACTACTCTCTTCAATTGGGAGCAACCAAACTTTAATGGAGTCAATGATGAAGTTTCTTTTGTTGCCTATACAAGAGCAAAAAGGAGAGCTCAAGACATGGAGAGAGCAGATTCCAATGCCAAAGCCACCACATCTATAGAACCACTATAGCAAGCCACTCCCATCACACCAAAGGAGGCTCCTGTCATTACAAGCAAAGAAGGCCAGCATTCCAAAGAAGTGGAGTTCATCATAGTGAAGGCACAACAAAGAGTACACACTGTGAAACCTTTTAATATTGTAGACAACATGAAGAAGGTGAATGTCACCATGTCCATGTGGGACTCTTTGGCTCTTCCAAGACAACCTAAAATTTTGAAGAAGGCCATGACTAAAGTGACAACTCCTCAACCTGCAAAAGAAGTTGCAAAGCCAGTGTTGGTTAACATTGATAAAGAAAAGGAGGCTCCAAGTAGTAACTCCAAGGCCAATGCCATGCAAGGTAGGAACTCAAAGCCACCTCCCTTTTATGTATCTTTAATTATTGGAAAATCTTTAGTGCATAATTGTATGGTAGATAGTGGAGCTACTAGCATTGTAATGCCCAAGAAAGTAGCTGACCAATTAGGACTAAAATATGAGCCCTTCCAAAAGAAGGTTACCCAACTTGATGGATCCTCAGTTATCACTATAGGTGTGGCCAAGGATACTAGTTTGATCCTTCATGCTAGTCCTAATTTCTCCATCTTCCTTGATATATACATCATAGATCTCCCTGCATTATTTCCTATGTCTTTCAAGGGAGTTTATAGCCAAAATAGGAGGCTACCTATCTTTTGACTGGTCTCACATGCTTTTTCATATAAGATATGGTACTAAGGTTACCATCAAGTTAGAACCATTAGTAGCACACCATATAGAACCATATGTGTCCAATGCCATCAATGCAAATTGCGCTATATTTGATAATAGTGACTTCCAAACCATTAGTAAAGCAGACACTAAGATAGAAAGTATCCCTGATATTATTCTAGATGAAAGAGCTTTATAGGATCAAGAAAATCTTATTTGGGATTTTGGTTTGGGAGGTTATTTAATAAAATAAAATGGAGCCATAGAACCAAGCCTTCTCAAGGAAGATATTGATTCAGAGGATCAGAACAATCAAGTTTGGGAACTATTTTTTGATGGAGCTAGAAGTAGACATGGTTCTAGTGGTGGTGCTATGCTAGTGTCCCCAAAAGGAGAAAGGTATTATACTACCTTTAGATTTAGTTTCTCCTACACTAGCAATACTACAGAATATGAAAGTCTAGTCAATGGGATAGAGTGGGCTAGAAAAAGAGGGCTTAATGCCTTAAAAGTTTATGGTGACAGTGAGTTAGTTGTTAGCCAATTAAGAGGGATAAGTGCAACCAAGAATGGCACTTTGAAAGCATACAAGCATAGAGTTTGGGATGCAATTGAATATTTTTGTGCTTTCAATATTGTTGCTATCCCTAGGAAGCCAAATCAAAATGCAGATAGGTTAGCTACTGTTGGATCTCAGTATGATATCCCAAATAGCATTTCAAAAGAAATAGATCAATAGTATATCAAAGTGATTGTTAGACCCTCTATTCTTGATAATGATGTCAATTGGCAAGTGTTTGACAATGATGAACAAATTCTGCAATTCTTGTTTGAAGAAGATGTTTTTTCAGAGCATAATCAAGATAGGCTATCACAAAACTATGGTGATTAAGTGATACAACTTAAGTCTAATAAGATGCCTAGAGGTCTTGTCACCTTAGAGACTTTCTTCAACAAGGATGATCAAGTCAAGAAGAATAAAGATGGCCTGGTAGTTCAACAATAAAATTGTGTTGAATTAGAGTTGGAACTAGGTAAGAGCTTACAATTTGGAAAAGTGAACACTAAATTAGAGAAGCAAGGTTATACCCAATTATTCAAATAATTTAGTGATGTTTTTGCATGGCAATATGAAGACCTTAAAGGTTTTGATCCAGCCCTTGCTCAGAACACTATTGAGTTCGAACCTAATGCCAAACCAGTGAGGTAGAAGCAAAGGCTTGTTAATCCCAAGCTGGAGCCACTTATGCATAAAGAAGTGCTCAAATTAATAGAAAGTGGTATCATCTACCCCATCAAGTATACTAGTTGGGTTTACAACCTTGTTCCTATCAGGAAGAAGAATGGGGAGCTGAGGTTATGTGTTGAATTTAGGGATCTTAACAACGCCTCTCTAAAAGACCGCCATACATTACCCTCTATGGAACAAATCTTACAATGTGTCTCTGGATCTGAGAGATTTTCATTATTGGATGGCTATTCAGGATACAATTAGATCTTAGTGAATGAAGAGGATCAATACAAGACTGCATTTACAACCAAGTGGGGAACCATGGCTTATCAAAAGATGCCCTTTGGTTTGTCAAATGCAGGTGCTACATTTCAAAAGGCAATGGATATGGCCTTTAAAAGCCTCATGTACAAGTTTTTACTGGTCTACTTGGATGACATAATTGTCTATTCAAAGCATGTAGTAGATCACATCAAACATTTGAGGAAGATCTTTGAAAGATGTAGAGAATTTGGGATATCTCTTAATCCCAAGAAATGTGTGTTTGCAGTTCATGAAGGAAAATTGTTGGGATATGTAGTATCCAAAGAGGGGATCACAGTAGATCCTGAGAGAATTGTAGCTATCCTAGAGCTACCATTGCCACACCATAAGAAAAGTCTCCAATCTTTCATAGGAAAGATTAACTTTGTTAGGAGGTTCTTGCCTAACATTATAGATTTACTAAAGCCTTTGACAGCCATGTTAAAGAACAGTTCAACTTTTAGTTGGACCAAATAAGGGAAAGTTAATTTCCAAGCTATCAAAGAGGCCTTAACAGAAGCCCCTGCTCTCCTAAACCCAAATTTCAGTAAGGATTTTATCCTCAATGCTTATGGGGGTCATGATGCTATATCTGCAATGCTGACTTAAGAAAATTCAAATGGATTGGAGCAGCCCATTGCTTTCTTTAGCAAAGGTTTAGAAGAATATGAACAGAGATACTCTTTTGTAGAGAAACATGTACTTGTTGTGGTAAAGACCCTTAAAAAGTTTAGATATTTGTTGACCCATAGCAAGGTACACTTGAAGGTTACTCATCCAAGTGTTAAAGAATTTTTTCTTTCCAAGGACCTAAATGAGAAAAGAGCTGGTTGGATCACCAAGGTGATGGAATATGACATAGATATTGAAACTACCAAGTTGGTTAGAGGAAGAGGTCTTTGTAAACATTTGGCAGAGGATGAAAGTTCAAAGAAATCAGAGCAAATAGATGCATCTCTGGTGGTGCATTCTATAGAAGAACAAGCCAAGGCAACAAGCTGGTTGCCTAATATGATCAATTAATTGAAGATAGGACAATGTCCTACAGGTTTGGATTCAGCAAAAAGGAGTTATTATAGGTTACAATCTATTTCTTTTGTGCTGATAAATGAAGTTCTTTTTAGAAAGGATCACAGTGGGGTCCTTTTAAGATGCATAGATTCAGAAAAGATAGCTGACATCCTATTTGAGTTTCATGATGGACCTTCTGGAAGTCACTTTTCTCCTAGGACTACTACTTTTCAAATCATGAGGGTTGGATACTATTGGCCATCTATCTTTAAGGATAGTCATGAGTATGTGAGAAAATGCATCAAGTGTGCCATGTTTGCAAGAAAAGAAAGGCTTGTAGCCTTACCCCTACAGCCAGTCAGAATAGAGAAACCCTTCATGAAGTGGGGTATAGATTTCATTGGCATGATTAATCTTCCATATAGTGTAGGATACAAGTGGATAATCACTACAACTGATTATTTCACTAGGTGGATAGAAGTAGTTTCCTTAAAAGAATCAAATGAGAGAGCTATCTTAAATTTTTATGATGATATAGTTCATAGGTTTGGCACTCCTGATTCCATCATATCAGATAATGCATTGGCATTCATAGGCCTCAAAGTCTCAGAGTGGGTAGTCAAGAATGACATCTATCTGAATACCAATTCCAATTACTACTCCCAAGGCAATGGTTTAGCAGAATCAACAAATAAGAATTTGATTAGGATAATCAAGAAGATTCTCCATGATAATCAGAGGGATTGGCATACTAAACTCAAATTTGCATTATGGTTAGACAGAATTACCCCAAAGAAGATCATTGGTAATTCTCCTTATGTGCTAGTGTATGGCAGAGAGGCTAAGTTGTCCATTTCAACTGAATTACCAGCTTTGGACTTAGCCACTCAATATGTCCTATTTAAAGAGGAGGATCCCTTGTAGATCAGATATGCTCAGTTGATGGAGTTAGAAGAACTCAGAGACAAATCAATGTAGGATATGGAATTCCATCAAATCCAAACAAAGAAAAGCTTTGATAAAAGAGCCAGGATAAAAAATTTCAAAGTTGGGGATGTAGTCCTCAAATGGGATGAGTTCAAATCAAGGCCTGGTAGACATACAAAATTTGACTCATTTTGGGGTGGACCATTTATTATAACAGAGTGCAAGGGGTCTAATGCTTTTCAACTATCAACTCTTGAAGGAGATGCCTTGCCAATATCAGTGAATGGTTTCCACTTGAAGCCCTATTTTGAGGTTAATCCCTCTCTCTAATTCTTGTAAGTGTGTTTTTTCTTTGTTCCCCTATTTTCTAGGTTAGTTTCCTACTTTTCAAGAAGTGCCTGTGCACAGGTTTGTCTCTCTAGTCCCAGTTTTGTCTCTATCAAAGTTTTGTCTTCCTATAGTGCCCCCATGACCAATGGATTGCTTTAAGGCCACTGATTTCCATGTCTAGTAGGCTGGCATCCAGCAAAAATCACCAAAATGTTACCCTAATTTTCCTATTCTATACAAATTTGGCTAAAATCTATCCCCAGGTCCCTGTTTTAACCCTATCGAGTATTCCTAAAAAATTCATGGCTTTATCTACTTCCCTCTGGTCTCTACAACTTCTTCTAGGTCCCTGGCTGGGTGAAAAGTCCTTAAGAAATTCATAAAATTAGTCATTGTAGGTAGAAAACCCTAAAAATCCCTTTGGCTTGTTATAATCTTTCATTACCTTTTCAGCCACTTAAGTTCTCAAATTTCCACGTGCACTTTATATTCCTTCAGTCACCAAATCTCCGATTCCCGGTGGTCAAAGCTCTAACATTTAGCGATCCTGTAGACGGTTACCTTTTGAGTTGGCGGTCTTTGCTTAGCGGCTAAAGTCAAGATTCTACATCTGACGGTTGTTGCATGATCTCATGGCCTCAGAAGATTCCATGAGATCTTGCAACAACCGTTGATCTTCCTATCTGCGGAGTTTGGTGGTTAGTGGGTTTGGCCACGTTGTCTGAGCTATACACCTTTGATTGGTTAAAGACTTCTGATTCCACACCATGTTAGCGTGGGCCCAACTGTTGTCAAATGATGATGATCTAACCGCTAGTGCATGATCTGAAGGAGCTTTTCTAACACATGAGATCATGCACCCACCATTGATCTTACTTTATCTCCGGGCTTTGTCAGGTGGGTCCTCAGTTTCTGACATGCTCGTTCATCATTGGTTGGCCAGATGACAGCTTGGATTTGTTAACGGGGCCGTGTCAGAGTCTCTGCAGGGATGTCAGAAGGATGAAGATCAATGACTGGTGTATCTTCATGAAGAGGTTTTCTAACACATGTGATCTTACACTGGCCATCAGATTTGCCAAGCATTCAGGTCCTGTCAGTGGGTCCAATGCCAAGTCAGGATGACATGCCATCTTTTGATTGGTCAAAGTAAAGAGAAAATCTATGGGACCACATTGCCAGGTGTGCTAATGTGCCGGTTTGTGATTGGCTATCATGAGCTGATGAGGATTTGCAGGTCGACCCATGTGTCGTGGGGTTCCAATTCTAAAAGGATCTATGGCTGGCACATGATCGGAAGGAATATTCAGAGGATATGAGATCATGCATCCACCATTAGATTGGAATCCAGTTCTTTGTGGGTCCGATGTCAGAGAGATGCTGAGGTGTATGCCTACAAAGCAGTTAGGGTGAATGAAAGATTTCCAAGTGGTAGGTCTGGGCCTAGGGTTAAATTAAGTTCTTCATAACCTAAAAAAGGAAAATCAAGTGGGTCCAAGCTGGTAAACATGCTGATATGCTCGATTCGCATTGGTCCAAGCATGTCGATGTGGATTTTTTGACTTTTCAAAGGGTTTTATAATTGTTGTCGCATATCGTGGCCATCCATCTTCCAAGAAGGATTATGCATTGACGGTTGTGTTTTAATTCATACCCGCTAGCCGTTAATATTTGAATTTGAATATCTCTATGAGGGTTTTGCTATTTTTCTACTTTTTTGGCCATGCATGATGTCGGGTAGCTCAGGAATTAAATTCTTAGGATGGTTGTGGTTGTGAAGATGATAGAAGTGACTATTGGCTGGCATCTGTAGGGTCCTTTGCCACATTTTCATGATAGGAGGTGCTAGAAAGAGTTTGCACCACCTTTTGAATAGTACTGTTACCCAAGGAAATGAGATCAGATTGTGACCCTCCATGGCTTAGTGGAGTTGCAGGTGGGTAGATGAGTTGAGGTTATTGTGTCTATAGGTGAGTCCAGTACAATAGGATCAACACACAAAGAAGGATTTGATCTGATAGCCAGACATTCTTAGAATTTAATGATGGGTCATCAGTACAGCTAGGGTTTGATTATTGTATTGTAAAATCTTGTAACCCTAGTTATGTTTTGACTCCTGCCTACATGCAATTGAGTTGGTATATATTGTATTTTTGGAGCTTTAGAGCTCAGAGTTGGACAATTGTAAAAGAATTTCACTTTTCTTAAGGGTCATATGTCGTATCATTTCTACCATCTGGCTTATACAGTTGTAAATCTCCCATTGATAAATTCAAACATTGAAGAGGTATTTTGTGACAATTCTTCATGTCCCTATGCTTCCTTGTCTGAGTTCATCTCTTAATGAATTAAAGTCTATGCATGTTTTCAATGACAACTTAGGGTTCCTAATCCCTCTTACTTTCCCTAATTGTGTGTGTTATTGTGTTTGATCTGATTTAGATATTTTGTGGGTATACTTCAGCCCCCTAACAGTCTTGTCTCAATCCTACACCGAGTTGTAGAAGTGAATGTCTGCTTACAGGTCATAGGTTGTGCCTTATGTTCAGGCCCTCTTATAAAACACTTATGCAAGCCTATGTAGTAAGTTGTGACCTACTAGACCTAAGCCTTTCATTGATTCTATCCCTCTATGATGCAATTCATACCCTAATTTTGGTGTATCACCTAGTAGGTAGTTTGCTTTCAGTCATTTCCCTTTCCAAGCATTCCTTCTATCCCTTTCCCTCAAAAGAACTTTACTTTTCATGTCAAGGAGCAAATTAAGGTGATTATCTAAGAGGAACCAGCCTAGAACCTAGAGGTCTCATCTCAGTTAGCATAGGTCCCACAACCTGGAGATGATTCCCATGTTATACTAGGTTATCAAGACTACGAGAGCTTGAAACAAGGGTGCAAACTTAGTGTATAACACAAGTATCAGCAAGTCAAGTGTTTAAGTGCATGTGTGTAGGTCATAGAGTCAAATTTTTGAGTATCACATCTGTCAGTGAGAAAATATTATATCATGCTAGACTGCAGGTAAGACATCTGATAAGTGTTGAGAAACACTTGACACTAGGGTAGTGTTGAAAAATGCAGTTGGGGTGGTGTTGAAAAACACTGTTTGCAAGATGTCCTAAAGACCAACGCATCTTAGAGATCAAAGCTAACAGATTTATGCCCCCTAGACAAAGACATAGACCAATTCCAAACCAAGGCAACAAGGTCAAGGTATGATGGAGAAAGGCTAAGTTTCAAGGATGCATGCTTAAGAAATAAGGGTGCAAAGGCCTCAAGTAGCATTTGTTTCCAGATTTTCACCACTTGGATTTTGTTTGGTTTTTCAATTTTTTTGTATTTTTTCTACCAAGGCGCCTATTTCTAGGTTTTCACCAAGGCACTTTTTCTATTTTTTTGAATTTTTGCATTTTTTTATTTTTTTGTATTTTTTCAGGACTTTATATGCTTTTTAGGATTTTTTCAGCATCATATATGGAATTTTTTTGGAATTTTTTTCAAGATCAATAAGATATATACAAAGGATGCCCCCCAACAGAATAAGCATCATGGATAGAAATTCTTGAGGTGCAAAACATTGATAGGATCAGGGAGTTGTTCTCCCTCTAGATCAGATAGTAAATAAGAACATGTACCAAAAGTAGTAGTAATAATGTATGGTCCAAGCCAATTAGGTTCAAATTTCCCCTTTTGTTCTCTATGTTGTTGGTTCTTAGGGTTTTCTCATAGGACAAGATCCCCCACTTGAAATTCTCTAGGGTGAACCTTCTTGTTGAATGCTTTGGACATACGCTTTTGGTAAACTCTCATGTGATCAAAAGATGCTTTACGCTTTTCATCTAGAAGTTCTAGTTCTTACAACATCATGGTACGATAGTCTTCATCTGTCACTAGACCTTTAAGGGAAACTCTAAGTGAAGGAATCTCCACCTCTAAAGGTAACACTGCTTCAGCACCATAAGTGAGGGAAAAAGGAGTAGCCCCTATTGGAGTACGAATACTCATTCTATAGGCCCACAAGGCTGGATTTATCTGTAGATGCCAATCTCTACCATTCTTGTGAACTTTTCTATGGAGGATTTTGAGAATGGTCTTATTCGAAGCCTATGCTTGTCCATTTCCTTGCAGGAAGTAAATGGAGGACCAGTGTTGTTTTATCTTGAATTTCTTGCAGAGATGTTTAAGGTCCTTAGTTTTAAACTGACCTCCATTGTCAGTGATGATTTCAGAAGGCACTCCATACTGATAGATGATATGGTTCAAAATAAATAGAGAAACTGACTTGCGTGAGGCAATAGAAAGTGGGACAGCTTCTACCCATTTGGTAAAGTAATCAATAGCAGTGATAATGAATTTGTGTCCACCTAATGAGTTGGGATGAATTTGACCAACAAGGTCAAAGGTCTAGTGCTGAAATGGCCAATGAGAAATAAAAGGAATAAGCTCCCTACCTAGAGCATGTATCAGGTTACCATGTTTTTGACACTTTTTGCATGATTTAGCAAAATCTACTACATCTGTCTGCATTGTAGGCCAATAGTACCCTGCCCTAAGCAACCTTCGAGCCATGGTAAGACCATTAGAATGTCCTCCACAAATTCCCTCATGAATGTCAACTAACGCTTGGTTGGACTCATCCTTTTCTAAACACCTAAGAAGTGTCCCATCTAAACCCCTCCTATACAGATCACCATAGATAAGGGTGTGGTGAGAGGCATTTTCAGTTAGGTTTCTTTGTTTAGAATGATTGAAGGTTTCAGGGATAGCACCATCATGGAGGTATGAATAAATGGCACCATAGCAGGATGACTCATGGCCAATAAGGGTACAAACAACTTGGCTTTCTTGGGAGTCATAAATAGGGTAGCGTAGCTCTTCCACTAGGAATTAGAATATGGATTCACATTGTTCTAGCTGAAGAAGTGAAGCCAATGTAGCCATAGCATCAGCTACTTTATTCTCTACTCTAGGGATTTATTGAAATGTAACAAAGGTGAAATATCATTGCAATGAATCAACCATTTTCTTGTAGGGTACCAATTTTTCATCTTTGGTTTGGTATTCTTCATTAACTTGGTTGACTATTAATTGTGAATCCCCAAAAATATGCAGCTCTGTAATTCTCCACTTTATAGCCATTTTTAGTCCATTTGTCAAGGCCTCATATGTAGCAATGTTATTTATACATGGGAACAATAGTTTGTAGGACTTAGGAATTGTGTACCCATGAGGAGAAACAAACAACACTCCAACACCTAAACCATTTTGCATGAAAGAGCCATCAAAGAACATCTTCCATGTTCTTGTAGTCATGTACATTATGTGCTCATCTAGAAATTCAACTTGAATTGGTGCTTTGTCTTGAATTGGAAAATTATCCAATTGGTCTACAATGGCTTGTCCTTTTATAGCCTTATGCTCAACATACTCTATGTCAAATTCTGATAAGATCATGATCCACTTAGCAAGTCTACCTGTGAGAGCATCCTTACCAAGAAAATATTTGAGAGGATCAATTTTTGCAATGAGGTGTATTGTATGCGCAAGCATGTAATGTCACAACTTTTGGGAAGCAAACACCACTACTAGGAAATATTTTTCAATACTAGTGTAGTTGACCTCATATGATACAAGAGTATGACTGATGTAATATATAGGTCTTTCTTTTCTAGTATCATTAAGTTGAGCCAATAATGCCCCTAGAGAAGATTCTGTTGCTAACACATACAATATGAGTGGTTTTCCTAGGATAGGAGGCATTAAGATTGGAGGATTGGCCAAGTATTGCTTGATTTGGTCCATGCTTTGTTGACAATCTTCATTCTAGATACATTTAACCCCTTTGTGTAAAGTATTATTAAAGGGTTGAGCTCTATCGACCAGTTGTGAAATAAACCTCCTTATAGATTGAAGGCATCCTTGAAGACTCCTCATTTGGCTGATGTTTTTGGGAGGCGGCATATCCAATATTGCTTGAAATTTCTCTAGGTCCACCTCTATTCCTTTACCTGAAATGATAAATCCTAGTATTTGTATAGAGGTGACTCCAAATGCACACTTTTTGGGATTTAATCTGAGTTGAAACTTCTCCATACGATCTAGAATGACTTCCAAATCACCTAGGTGTGTATCCCTTTTTTTAGGTTTTGCCAAGGTGTCATCCACATAATCTTCCATATTCTTATGCATCATGTCATGGAAGATAGTTTTCATAGCTCTTTGATAAGTAGCTCCTGCATTCTTTAATCCAAATGGCATGACATTCCAGCAATAGGTTCCCCATGCGCAAGTGAATACAGTCTTTTCCTGGTCTTCAGGAGCTATTTTGATTTGATTATACCCAGATAAACTATCCATCAAATAATAGATCTCATAGCCCATGGTCATGTCCACTATCATGTCTATATTTGAAAGTGGAAAATCATCCTTTCGGCATGCTTTATTAAGATCTCTAAAATCTGTGCAGACACGAATGGACTTGTCATGTTTTGAAACTAGTACAATATTGGATATCCATTCAGCATAATCAATGGCTCTTATAAATCCTGCACTAAGGAGTTTTTCTAATTCAGCTTTGACAAGAAGAGCTATGTGAGGATGCATTTTCCTCAACTTCTATTTTACTAGTTTTATACTTGGAGCTATGGACAAGTGATGCATAATGAGATTAGTGTCCAACCCTAGCATGTCTGAGTAAGTCCAAGAAAAATTGATCTTCTTGGTCTGTAGGAAGTTGGTATATGCTTCTTTTTCCTGTATTGATAGAGATTAAGCTAAATGCACTATTTGTGGAGCCTCTTCTATATTCAAATTGACTGGCTGTGTAGGCTCAACAAACACTGAAGACCTATCCTGAAAGTAACTTGGGATATGATCAAGTACCTCATCCTTAGGTTCCTCGGAGAGGTTTTCACCCTCGCATACATCCTTTATTTTTACTTTTTTAGGTTTTGACACCCACACAGTGGTTTTTTCCATTAGAACTCTTATTCTCTTTTTCTTTTCTTTTTATTTTGTGACTAAGGTACTTGATATCTGGTTCTGTCATGCTTGTTGCTGGTTCACTGGTGGAAGAGACTATAGGTTCAAGGCCATTTAGGTAACATGTTATCTCATAGTCATTTTGCAAAGTTAGGAGCTAAGGTTCTTGATAGCACTGAGACCAATCAATTAAGTGAGGATTGGAAAGGGGTAGGTCAACGATTGGTTTGATATTGTGTATGCAAATGATGTCATCTCTGGTGATTGTAGAGTTAAGGTCCATCAAGTATCCCTCTAAGGTACCCAAATCAAGACTTATCCTACCAAGCAAAGCATCATCCACTAAAGTGACTCATGGATTCCAATCCTCTATTCCTACACTACACTCGTTAGCTACCTTGGGTTGGGAACCATATGTATGGACAACATTAATGTCCATGTCAACTATGGAACAATCAGAGAGAGATTCCCACTCATACTCATGTGAGTCTGTATCTGAATCCCAGCTGGGATGTTTACACCAAGCATATTTTTTAGGCCTTGAGATAGAGGCTTTGATGTCATCAAGAGTAACACCTTCTTGAATTTTTTTTGTGTATTGGTGTTCTTGAATAGGATCCTCAACATGATCCTCAATAGTGGAAACTTCTTGTTCTAGGTCTGAAACTGTTGGATTAGTAACTAGAGTATCTGAATCTCCCCAAAGGAGATTGGTGGAAGGGACCCAATCTTCACACCTATCTTGTTGATTTTACAAATTGTGTATGTAGCTTGATTCATCATCACTATCTATCATAGCAAGGATAGGAGTAGTTTTCTTATTCTAACTTTCAAAACCTAGGCCAACCATTGTTTTAGACCTGCGGCCAAAAAGAGTATGATTGAGTGGTTCATCCTTAGCATCTAATCTATGACTAAGAGGACCATGACCTGGGTAGCCCATATTTTTGACCAAAGTGTATCCTCTCCCATAAGCCTTAGGAGATGGGGAGAAATTTTCATTATGCTTGTATTTTTCCCCCTTGTAAATCCAATCTCTAATAGCTACCTCTTCTTTTTCATCTTGGATGGGCACTGAGGACTCTACAAATGTACCAAACAGAGTCATTGTTGAAGATGAGGGATGCATCTCTTGTGAAGGTTTACCATAGGACCTAGGTGAGACTGGCAGTTTTGTAAAGGATTCAATTTGATACCCCCTCATACCAAGGTCTATGGCTTTAAACTTATTCTAGCATTGTGCTAAAGTGGCATCAAAATCTTTTGCTTCTCTATTGAGAGGAACATGAGTCCCTGCTGAAATTGCATTAACAGATAATGTGCTATCCCTAAGTATACAAGCTTCTACTCCATTATAGCAGAACTTAACACATTGGTGGTAGGTGGATGACACTGCTTGCATGTCATGGATCCATAGTCTACCCAGTAGGATATTATATGCTAGAGGACCAGCATCAACAATTTGGAACAAAATGTCCTTTTCAACGGGACCAATCTTGATAGGAAGGATGGCCAAACCTTTGGAGCTTCTCTTTGCCTCATCATAGGCTTTAATGGTAATTTTCTTTTGGGTATCAATAAATTGCTCAGAATAACCCAGTATTTTCAACAAACTTAAGGAACAAATATTGAGCCTAGCACCCCCATCAATCAACACAAGCCTGACATGGGTCTTGTGGATCATGACTTTGATATGAAGGGAAAGATTATGCAGATGGCTCAAGGCTTTATCATATTCTTCTAAGAATGTTAGGTAATGAGGGCTAGCAAGGTGGTTAACCATGTTTTAGAATTGGTCAACATCTATGTTGTTAGGAACATTGGTTGTATGCAAAGCATCCTCAAGGACACATTTATGTCTTGGAGACAATTCCAGGAGTTCAAAAATTGATATTTGAGCTGGCATTCTTTGTAACTGGTGAAAAAGATTATAGCACATTTTAGGATTGACTCTTGACTTGGTGGTGACATTCTTAGATGTCACTTGCTTGGGTTTGCTAGATTGGTTGGAACTAGGACCTCTAATAACCACAGGACCTTGACTTTGGCTTCTAGTGATAGTGTTAAGAGCTTGGGATGAGATTTGAGAGTGAGGACCCCTAAGCACCACTATAGGTTCTTCATCAAATATAGGAGGAGAGCCGACATCATAACCATAAGAATCTTTTTTTCACATCATATTGACATTTTCCTTGACAATCTCAAGCATATTAACCACATTTTCTGCACCTATGTAGGTATAGCTAATTTCGGCCTTTCCATTCTTGGGTTTAGAGGTTTCCCCCTTTTCATATTTGGGAAAAGGCTCCTTGAATCCCTTGTGTTATGCATTTGTACTCAACCCATCAATCTGAAGTTTACCACTTTCAATAAGATCTTGAATGAGGTGTTTAAGTTTCCAGCAATGTTTGATGTCATGTCCAATGCCATTGTGGAATTTGCAGAAAGCCTTTTCATTCCACCAATGTGGCTTAACATCAGGTATGTGGAGATTTTTTGGATCTTGTGGTTGTGCAAGTTTATTAGCAATAAGCATCATAAAAACATCCTCATAGGAGTCACCCAGTTTAGAAAACTGTCGCAACTTTTTCTTAGGCTTTTCTTGATACTTAGGTTTATGGTCTTGTTGGTTGTAGGATGTGTTGAGCTTCATAGCTTGGACTACACTAGACAAATGGAGGACTCCTTGATCCTTGGGTTGGGAAGAGTCCACAACTCCATCATTGACTACTTGCTTATTTTTGTTGCAGTGCGAGTGCTTGCCTTTGTCCTTATTAGCATTATTAGGATTTTGACTATTGTTATTATTGCTATGTTTGGTCAAAATGCCTTTTTCTTTTAAGACATCCTCAATTTGACATGTGGTTTCAACCATAGTATCAAAGGAATCAAAGACCATCTTACGAACCTCATAATGCATTTTAGGCACTAAATTACTAACAATGATGTCAATCCTTTCATGCTCAGGAATAGTCCTAGAATAGCGGGAGCACAATCGTCTCCACCTTTGAAAGAAGGCAACAAAGGATTCCCCTTGGTTTTGTTTCAAATTGCATAAGTCCAACATAGTGACTGATCTTGACAAGTTGTATGCAAAATGTTGCACAAATCTATGGACAAGTTCCTTGAAAGTTTTGACGGGAGGGGTTATGTTGGTAAACCACTCCATGGCTTGGCCCTTGAGGCTCCTTGGAAATAATCTCATAAGATAGGAGTCATCTTGGTGAAATTCAAAACTCGTGATGTAAAACTGATGCACAAGATCATGTGGGTCGCCATTGCCATCATACTTGTCATATTGGGGGATTTCAACTTTCCTAGGAAAATCCGTCATAGTCACACTTTTGTCGAAAGGATTGGGACAAATAGAATCAAGTGAAAATGAACTTTTAGGTGCCAACACCTTCTCCATCATACATTTGAGTTGCTTGATTTCCACTTCTTGAGAGGGTCCTTGTTTCTTGATTCTCCTATCCACATCAAAGTTGTAAGGGACTCTAGCACCCTTGTTAATCAAACTCTCTAGGAACCTATCTTTTTTTTAATCAAGGTACTTCTCCATAGATTGTTGAAATAGTGGCTCTTGTTTCATTCTCATAAAATCTTGATCATCAAAACTTGCACTACTTCCTCCATGTTGAGAGCCATGATGAGCTCATTGGGAGGGTTGTCTTGAGTTCTTAGGAGGTGTTCATCTCCTATGTTGTGAAATCCTCCTTCCTCTAGGACTAGGACATCTTGAAGGGGTCCTTGACCACCTTCTACTTCTTGGGGTTCTTGAGGGGGTAGAGGGTGGAGAGTTGTTTCCACTATTGGTACCCCTTTTGTTGAATTGGTCATTGAGTTGTTGGGCTAAAAGCCTATATTGTTCCTCTTGTAATGCTTTTCTTCTCAACTCTAGCAAGGCTTGTTTCTCTTCTTCTAGGTGTCTAAACCTTTCTTCTTTAGCAGCTTGTTCATCCAAAAAGGCTTTCTTTTTGCACTCAATTCTTTTAAGCCTTTCATTAGCATATCTTGAGGTTGTTTTGAGCAGCGAGTTGGACCTTGAGTGTTTGAACAATTTGTTAGTGAATGCGGCATTCACATGAGCATCACCAGATTCATTGTTTTGGTCTTCATGTTGTGATCATGCATCTTGGTGAGCTTTCCAATAATGTCTATCAGCTCTTTGATGGGCATCTAAATATCTTGAGTTAATAGGGGGTGATTCAGGTTGATTGTCATCACCAAACAACATGTTATCCCTATGTCTTTGGAAAATGTCATCAAGATTTTGATCCATTGCTTCTCTTTGTTTTCTAGTCAAAGCATAGCTCATGTCCATATTTGATTGAGAAGATGGTAAAGAGGTACTCAAATATTGCTCTTTGGGTCAAACCAAGCCTCAAACTTGCTCCTAGGTGATTGATCAAATACGGGTTTCTTTCCCTTTCTCTTTTTATGAGTTTGGACTAAGGGTAATTGTTAAAAGACAACTTGAGGTCATTTTCCTTGACTAACTTGGTACCTTGTCATAACCAACATGAAAGATAAAGACCCTTGGTGATAAGATGACCTTATGAAATGTCAATACCAAACTAGGATAGTGAAAGTGTTCAATTGTCCAAAAAGAGATGGTAAGATAGAAAGCTATGAAAGGTGTAAACCAGCACTGCCATAGAGGTGTATAATAAAAGGGTGAGTATCCTAACACATATGGACCAGGAGGATGGATTTTCCAAATATATAATTGAAATTGAATTTTGATGGAAGTGAATTGGATAAAAGAGTACTAAAACTCTCCAAGCGTGTTACCAAATAATCTAAAGGTGTAATTTTTCAACAAGGATGATCTCTAACTTATCGATGCCAAGCAAGACTACTTTGTAAAATTAGAGAACACTAATCCAAGGGGTTTAAAATCAAGAACCAAAGGTACAAATAATTTTCTAGCAGCAGAGTAAGTCACCTATTAAAATATGGTCGACTAAGGAAAATCTGAAAATTGCATAAACTAGACAGACAACAAAAAGACTCTATGCGATAGTTTCCAGGCTAATAGTATGATAATTTCTGACCAAGTGATATTTTGCAGTAAGTAATGCGATAGTTTCTAGGTAGCCTACATGATACTTTCCAGGCAAATAGTACGATAGTCTTCTAGTGACGAACTATCGCACGATAATTCTCAGTACAGTGTGCGATACAGTTTCAGGATCATACAACTCTTGACCAGTGAGTGTTAAAAATCTCATTTTTAAGGGTAGTTTGTTCAAAATCTCAGTTTGAAGGTTAGATTTTTCAGTTTCAAGCATAGTGACAGTAGTAAATAGGTAGGTTTTCAAAAAGTAGGTGATCAAACATGTCATAAAACACTTGCACAAAGCTCAAAAATATCTCCCAAACACACCAAGCAAAGGTTCAATTACCCTCTTGCTTTCAAAATCTAAAGATGGGTCAAGATTTTCTAGTTCACCACAAGGGTGAAGAGCATACTTCTCCTACCACCCAAAGATTCCTACAACAAGATATTAAGTGCCTATGAAATGAAACAACTAGTAGATGCTGCACTCAAAAGAAAGCAATTAAACAAGCACTTGATTGGTTTTTATGCTTTGGGTAGCCCTGCAAAAACCGTTAGTAGCCCTTATGCATTTGGAGCTTTGGCATGCGTTCTTTTAAGAAAATAATCAAGAAATAGGAGCACCTTTAAGAACCACTTGTTAGCCCTACAAGGGTTAGCACATCCAAAAACCAAATGAAATCTGCAAATAGACCCTTGTTCTACAACAACAAATTAGAAATTCGAATCAAACCAAGTAAATCTTGGAAAGAAATGACAAAAATTGCTCACTACCAGGCTTGGGTGATATTTTTGCCAGAGAAAAGATTGTGCGATATTTCTTTCTATACTAGTGTGATATTATATCTCTGTGCGATAATTCCTGATACCTACATGTAACAAAGAATAGAACAAGAGTGCGATAGAGTCCGCCAAAGCGTGTGATATTTTAACTAGTAAAATATCACACTGATATGTAAGAAAATATCATACGACATTGGAAAACTATCACATGATAATTCTATCAAAAAAAATCAAAGAGAAAATATTGATGAAACAACAAGAAAATATTGATGATAAAATGATGAAAATGCATAAAAGGAAGGACAAAACAACGATGTTCAGCCCCACTGTGGGTGCCAAAAATGTACACACTAAATAGTGCACTTCTCTAAGTCATTACTTCTAAGAGAATCCATGAATGGGAAACCTTGAGAAAGTGACCTAGAGCTCCCTAGGAATGGAGTCACAAGATTGTTGATGGTTCTCTCAACTAGAGCTATTGAAGTATGCAACCTTGCTAGTAAACCACACAATGGGAGATTCAAAGAGACAAGGGCAAGAATGTTATGCAATGCAACTATGCTAAGAATGAAGATGCAAGATAAGCTATGAAAGGAAAGTATTACAAATCCTTACTAATTAAGTTATGTGAGCTAATCTAGAGCATAAAGGAAACTAAGCTAGATGCCAAGAAAGCTATTATGCAAGAATGAAACTAGAATGTAAGAAATGATCTCCAAAAGCTCCAAACTCTCCAAGAAATCCTATAGCATAAGATTAGCATAAAAAAGTTAGGATCTAAGAATGAGAAAAGAGCTCTCCTTTTAAAGGAATTGAAAAGGAATGGACCATAGAGATTAAGAGGCAAAAGATTTAATCAAGGGTGGAGCTTGAAAGAGGAGAAATCCATGTGCACAAATATCCTCCAATGAGAAAATAAGAGTTGAATTTTGTGTCCATATGAGACAAAAAGTGCTTTTCTTCTTTTTATAAAATAAGACTAATGCTTTATTTGTGCAACTTAGGATAAGAGGAAAAGTGGGGGCTTTTTATTTAATAAAAGGGGAGGAAATTCATTTTGATTAAATAAAGACTTTAGGATAAAATGGTTAGCCCATAGAAAATAATCGAATAAATGACAGAACTAGGATTTGATCAAGGAAATTGATATAATTGAAAAATGTTGATTTTTGAAAATACTGATTTAGGGATTTGATAAATTATTGAATGGGAGCCCAAAGTCTAGGCAACCATTTTAGGGTGCATACACCTAGTATTACAAAACTATTCGATACAATATGCAGGGAAAGTGTGATGGAAAAACATGTAAAGAATTCATTCAGAAGTAACCAAAACTCAGCAAAAAACAAATTGGATTTGGTCCATACAGACTTATGTGGACCAACTCAAACAAGATCATACTATGGTGATAGGTACTTAATTTTTTTATTGATGGTTATTCTAGAATGATGTGGGTTGTGTTCTTGAGAGATAAATCTGAAGCATTTGAGAAGTTCAAGATATTCAAAGGTAAAGTTGAAAATGAGTCTGGATTAAAGATAAAATGTCTAAGATCAGATAGAGGAGGAGAATTAACCTTTGATAGATTTTATGAGTATTGCAAAAAACATGGGATAAAGAAACACCTAAGGGCACCTAGAACCCCTTAGCATAATGGAATTGCATAAAGGAGAAATAGGATCATACTTGACACTGTGCACACTATCATGATTAAAGGAAAAGTTGCACACACCTATTGGAGAGATGCAGTCAATAAATTAGTCTATACTATGAACATAATTCAATTAAGGCCAGGCGCAGACAAGACACCTTATGAGCTATGGTTCAAGAGAGATGATGGTATTGGTAAGTTTGATGCAAGAAGAGATGAAGGTATTTTTCTTGGTTACTCTACTAAAAGCAAAGTTTATAGATGTTTTAACTTGAGATTGAAGAAGAAGATTGAAAGTGCACATGTGAAGATTGATGAGAATTTTATGATTCAAGAGAGATACTATGATTATGAACCTATGATTGAAGATGAACCTAGACCTATTAGTAGAGAAGTAGTTCTTGAAGAAATGATTGACAGCGTTGATGGGTATGTGCAAGATCATGAGGGGCCAAAAAGTGGCGATGTCAGTTCAAAACTTTGACAATGTGGCTGACGACTTTTTTTTTCACCCAAATTTGATAAAACAAAAATGGTATCTTAAGGAGATTATTAGCTTTCTATCGATATAATTGCTGTCAAATTTTGAATTCGGTAAGTAATTATTAGTTATTTTCTAATTGAGCTACCTCTAAAGTGTTGATTTATATACTGATTGAAAAATGACTATAACATTCAGACGGTATAACATTTTTGAAATTTGAAAAATGTGTCACATTCTATGCTTCACCTACTATAAGGAAAAAAAATAAAAATAAAAATTTTGTAAATTTTTTAATGAGTTAAGGTGGTCAGACACGGGAGTATTTTTATTCTGAAAATGTTGTAGCAAAAAATTCATAATTAATTATTTTTTTGGAATAAAATTACAAAAAAATATGTGTCACATTTGGGCATGAGTCTACTACTTATATATAAAATCTTATAATAAAATATTATCATTTGATTATGATTAAGGTGGTCAGACATACACCTACTTCTTATTTTTTTCTTGAAATTTTGGTACTACTACATTGAAATCTATACTTTTCACCAATCATACTATCTTTTTCTCAAAAAAGGCCTAGTAGTTTAGAAACTACATTCAATTTTCTATAGATTCTATTGTTACAACTTTTTGATATTAGGTTCATAGCTAGTTGAAATTTTCATGTCAAGTTGACTAACCTTGATTTGCTGATTTCTCATTGCCACTTAAGGGCATAGTTTGGCCCCTCATGATCTTGCACATACCCTGATGTATTATCCAATGATCCTAAAACAAGTGAAGAAAAAACATTAAAGACAAATGAGAGAGCCACACCTAATGTTCTAAAATTCACATTTAGATACCATTCAAAACAGGATATCATTGGAGATCATAACAAAATATTCATGACAAGATCAAAAGTAAAAAGTTCAACAGTGGATGAAGTGGTATGTTTACTTTCACAAATTGGACCCTTAAATATTGAAGATGCATGTAATGATTCAGATTGACATGAAGAAATCAAAGAATAATTAGATCAGATAGTTAAGAATGATACATGGGAATTGGTCCCTAGATCTAGTGATAAAAATGTGATTGGAACCAAGTGGATATTCATAAACAAGATGAATGAAGATGGCATCGTAGTACGAAACAAAGAAAGACTAGTATGTAAAGGATATGCACAGAGAGAAGGAATTGATTACTCTGATACATTTGCCCCTATAAGAAGATTGGAAGCATAAAGTTATTTATAGCCTATGCAACATTCAAAGACTTTAAGGTATGTCAGATGGATGTCAAGTCAACATTCCTGAATGGAGAGTTGAAGGAAGAAGTATACATAGAGTAGCCTAAAGGATTTAGTTTATCAGACAAACCAGACATGGTATGCAGACTAAAGAAAGCCCTCTATGGACTTAAGCAAGCCCCTAGAGCATGGTATGAGAGACTAGATGGTTACCTGAAAAAGATTGGATTCAAGAAAGGAGGAGCATATTGTAACTTATTCATAAGAGAGACACTGAAGGATTATTACTAGTTGCCATTTTTGTTGATGACATTATTTTTGGTGGTAATGATAAACTTAGTGCAGAATTTGCTAAAGAGATGCAAAGAAAATTTGAAATTAGCATGATTGGACCTATCAAGTACTTTGAGGATTAAATGTGAGGCAGAAAGACAAAGGTATGTTCATTAATTAGTCTAATTATGTAAAAGAGATATTGAAGAAATTCATGATGGATGATTGCAAGCCAGTAAGCACCCCAATGATAGTAGAAAGCAAGCTTTCAAAATATGATAACTCTATAACATTTGAAAAGACTCTATATAAGACTATGATTGGTAAACTCATATATCTTGCTCAATCTAGACCAAATATTTCTAATACAGTTGGTATTGTTGGAAGATTTACATCTAAAGCTAAACAAAGTCATCTTATGGCAGTAAAAAGGATATTCAGATAGTTGAAAGGAACTATAGACTATGGTTTATGGTATCCCAACTCGGAGAATGTAGAACTTCATGTGTATATAGATGCAGATTGGGGAGGTTATGTTGATGACAGAAAGAGCACCTTGGGAGGAGCATTATTTCTTGGGAGATAAACTAGTTATTTGGACAAGCAAGAAGCAGAATTATATTTCTCAGTCAACAGCAGAAGCAAAGTATGTGGCAGTGGAATTAAATTTCTCTACAATTGTTTGGATCAAGAAAATGATAAAAGACTTTGGAATCGATATTGATTATCCTATTGTTATTCATTGTGAGAACACTAGCACTATAAAAATGTCAAAGAACCCTGTAATGCATGGAAAGGCAAAATACATTGAGATAAAATATCACTTCCTAAGAGAGAAAGTACCAAAGAATAGTTAGCAAACATATTCATAAAGCTTTTGCCGAAGGATACATTTGAGTATCTCAGGGAGAAGATGGGAGTAATTTCCTTCCCTGGATCTGATTAAAGTTTGCAGTAGTGCATCAGTCATTAGTGACTGATGAATGGTGGACTACTCTACTTCAGGAGCAGTACCTATACTTATTTGTTTTTGGCACCCTTTTCCATTGATGTCAAATAAGGAGTTTATATAGTCATGAAAAAGAAGCAGTTGATCTAGGAGGAGTATGAAGTAAGGGTGAGTATATAGTCAGATATTGTAGCAATGGATATTTATGGAATTCAGCAGTAGATGGAGAAATCATTTTGAGAGAGTATGTTGTTGAGGAAATGGATAATGTTATATAATATTATTGTACTTTTGGAATGGTGGTGTTTTTCATTTCATATATTTCCATCAATGCAAAAGGGGGAGTTTGTTGGAGATTTTCCAGCAAGCCGGTGTTGACTGTATGTTTGTCATTGATGATAACATTTGGTAAGCTATGTGCGATGAAGTTTTATGTAGAGAGCCTTGAGCATATGTTTCTTAGATATGTTATCAGCATGATATCATAGATAAAGAGGTTGATTCTGAATATAGATAGTTGTGTAGTTGTATTTATCAGTAGTGTTCGAAACAATGCTACAGGTAGAGTTTGGTATGTGATTTACAGTATGGTTATGATGGAGCCTTGCGCTTTTATAATTATGTTTTAGACATGATTGTGAAGCTATGTTCATGGACAAAAATTTATTTTTTTAGTTGAAGTTAACTTATGATGTCTTTATTTGCAAGTTATAGTTTTTTGAGATTGTTTATTGGAGCCAACAGTGTTTATATTATTTCAGCAGTTGCACCTATCATTATGGTATGAATTTTTGGTTTTGTGTTTGGTTATGAGTTAATAATGTTTGGTTAAGAGTGTATAATGTATTTCAACTTGTAAGAAAAGTTTCAGTTAATTTGGTGGAGCCAAGAGTGTGGAGCGACGTGTCTACTCATATTGAGTTGTGCGGTCCTTTTTGTGTTGCATGCTTGGTTTAGCCATTGTAAATGTTGTTGGAGAGTTTTAGTGTTTCTCTAATATGATTTCAAGAAGGTTCTAATAGGCAAACTTGATCATATCATTTATTGAAGACTACTTATAGCCATTCAGTTGTGATCGCTTAGAAGAAGTGAAAAATGAAGTGAAGAAAAGAGCAGAGTAGAAAGTGCGAAGTATTGGGCTAGTAAAGCTATACGTGAAGAAG